>JASCZW010002526.1:0-143836 GCA_034211315.2 Aedes japonicus
TACAACAATGGTGTATTCAGCAAAATTGTAGCAAATGTCAAAACAAACAACGTTGAACAATATAGCAAGCTGGTAAAAGTTAAAAATGAATGAATTCGAGTCGACAATCAAATTCATACTAAAGTTAGGAATTATCGCAGTAGACTTTAAAGCTAGAAAAAATACCTCAAACCACATGTCCACCTAAAGTAGCTTACTAGACCACTGTGCACTGGTAGTACACTAAGGTTTTTTTTTCACGGGGATACGTTCCACTTTTAGTATGGAACCGTGTAAGAATAGACTAAATAGAGTTGATAAATTCACATACTTATACATTTTATATTGCTCCGATTTTGTTTGAATGCGTTACCTTTCCATGCAATGATCAAAATACAGTTTCTAAAATTTCTGAGTATTTACACCAAAAACTGTAATTTTTTGAAAAACTGTCAAAATGATTACTTTTGGCCCAAAACTTAAAATGTGATTTGAATTAGGTCGATAAGTTGTTCCGTTCTAGAGCTATCGCCGAAATCAACCCGTGTAAAAAAAAGCGTGCAACAAAAATTTTTGGTTTATATGAGCACGATCAGGCGCACATGCTTTCTCCATTCAAGATGGATGATTCGTTCCTACCTTGCCTATCCTGCATTCGGTAGCATCGTAAAACGTTGCGTGCTTGCTTCGAAATACTATCTCCTAATTTCCTACGCTCAATTTCAAACTACTTCTATTCAATTTTCACAGCCTGCTGTGCTCTAACGGAACTATCATTACTTTCTCCTCATCTATGTTCTAGAAATGCTGTTTACTCCTGGAGCCCTATGGTGATGAGAAATTATTTTCCTTCTTTAAACAAGAACGTATGTATTCTCTGGTTCATCTCCCGTCGTAGTCACTCAAATACCTTTTTGTGTATTTTTATAACTTGTCCTTGGGTGAGATTCGAACTCGTGACTTTGGCATCAAAGGAATAGATGTTAACCACTACGGCGGGGTCACCCCCTAATATCGTATTCTGTTTTATCGGTTCGGTTAGGCACTTTTCACCACCTTGAAAACATGAATTCCGGCCCAGTTCATTGTCTGCGGCACGAATCAGACGGAAGAATTGATTTTCTTAGCCACGTCCCGAATCGAATGGTTCGGCTTGCGCTTGAAGTAATTCCTCACCTTTCTTGCGTTCACGGGATCGGCTGTCTTCACTTTTCAACCGATGCTAACTTGCCATTGAGTCGTCTGGGTTTCCTGAAACGCTTTTACCACACAGGACATAGTCGGATTCCACAATCGCGCCCATAGTTATTTGTCGAAGCACTTCTTGCTTGGAAGCCATCTCAATAAACACGTGACTGGTTCTGACGAAATTTTGCACAAGTGAACATCACATTTTAATCTAGTTTTACCGAATATATTATATTTTTTTCTCCATGCAATATTATACACAAAGGAAAGTGTTACATTTTTTTTGAGTACAATCTTTATGATAACGTTATTGCGTAAACATAGAAGAAATATTCGCTCGCTTAACACATTCGTTATTTAATACTCTCGATATTTTTAGAGGTGATATCTTAATATCTTTCACTCCAACCAGATAACGACAAAGTAAACGGTACTAGTTATTTCGAGCTTGGTTCAGCAATACTGTAGAATGTAAAAATATCAACAAATACTAAGGTCGTGGACGAATACTTGATGGTAAAGGGCCACCCAACAAGACGAACCCAGGCTAGTGTAACAATGAAGATTTTACGAACAGGGACACCCAAGTAAGGATTCCCGATGATATTTTCGAAGAATCTGTTTCAATAATGAATGTATTGACATTATTCAGAAGTGAAAACATTTACTCTATGTACTCAACCAATTTCCACCAATTTTTATGTGCATCTGCTCAGATCTGGGTGCAAAGCGTGGGTGAGTTAAATAATTAAAAGAAGACGAGCGTGAAATGCAGTGGCAAAGAGGTGAGCTGAAGAGAACTACGAAGGAAAAAAGATTTTAATTAAGTTTTTGCAGGACTTTTCGCCGGATGAAGCGAGAGCGTAATTGCTTCCCATAATGTATCCGATCCAAGTGGTGTAGATTTGTGCGGGTTTGGCGTTTGTGTGCGGCCATGAACGAGCAAACGTGTGTGTGTGGGGTGTATTTTGGTAGATGAATATCGGATGTGCAATTTTGTGAAGTGGGTATTGCTTAAATATGGCTAATGGTTGTGTGAGCCATTTTTCACGTCGGTTGGACGTGAAGGCCACTAGGTGACCGAACACCGAGACCAGGTAATGAGCAATTATTGGTTTTGTTCAGCCAACAAAAGCTTCGCTTCTAATTAGAACAAATTAGCTAGGTATCGTCCGTTATAAGTGCATTTTAAACTTACTGCTTTCTCATCCATACCAAACTTTTCGGCATCATCGCTTATTCAAACTTGCCTGTTTACATTAATATCGTGCTTCATCACTAGTTGGATGCATCATACAGTACAAGGTAGTCATAGATAATAATATCGATAGGAGTGACGCAAAGAGACGAATCAAGTTTATGAAATGAAAATGAAGCCTTATCGATCAAACGACAGGAAACGCTCATTCAGAGATATTCGTTAATAATTTCCAGAGGAAGTTGAAATTTAATTTCGCTGGTTTTGGAAAATGGTCAAATGGATGAATTAAAGTTCGAAAAGCTGTTATTCAATAAAGGAACGTAAATCTGAACAAGAGCTGCCGGCAAGGTCAGTAATGAGTCTGTACAAATCCCTCATAGCTTGAGTGCAGCGCAAAGCTCGTGATTTTAATATCAATGCAGAATTATTTGTTAACCATATCTCAAACTTATAAAAACATAGTAACATTGGAAATAAGTTGCATCATGTGGGTTAAACTACAGATTTTGGATGTCCAGACTATCGTGGATACAGATCATAAGCATGTCTTGATGCACGCTCCTCACATTAAGCACATTAATTCTGGATCTTAACTTAGTGTTTCGAAATACCACCATGCACAGTTATTACATTAAAGGGTGTTCCGATCAAAATTTGGCCTACTAGTAATGTGTGTTAGTCGATCAAAGTTTTTATTGATAAGTCAAAAAATGTTTCATGTTCAAGTTCAGTTAATACAGAATACAGGAGAAATATTCAGCTAAGCTTCCTTTTAACCGAATGAGAATTGTCGGATCTTTCGTTTAACACCTGCCATAAGATTTTGAACAGTCTCCTTCTCCACTTTATTTACCGCAGAACGCCAGATTGCCTTGAGCTGTTTCTCGCTCACAACAGCATTTTGAGTCTTCTTAAGGCTCCGCTTGACGATGGCCCGAAATTGTTCGATTGGGCGGAGCTCTGGCATGTTGGGAGGGTTTTTGTCCTTGGGCACCATTTGAACGTTGGCGTTGGCAGCATACCACTCCATGGCCTTTTTTCCGTATTGACAAGATGCCAAATCCGGCCAAAATAGAACGGAACAATTGTGTTGCTTCAGGAAAGGCAGTAAACATTGACGGTTTCAGACGCAATGTTAACGCTTCTTTGCGACAACTTGGATGGAGAGGTGGAGTTCCGCTCGAAACAGCGGGCAACTCTTCCTGTCGTCGCTGTGGCCTCCGGCTTTTGATTTCCCCCCGATTCAGCATTCCTGGCTGTCGGCAAACGTTCACTGAACACTTTTAATACGTTGGTAACAGTTGATTTAGCGACATCGAACAATTTCGCCAACTTGGCGTGAGAGTTGGCTGAATTTTCACCGTGCACGTGCAAAATGTGGATGCGTTGCTTTTCTTATTTCGACGACATTTTGATAACTGAGGCGCTAATCTCAAAATCAAAATAAAGGCATGATGCTACACGCACACGTTTTCAAAATGTGGGGTGTGCATTTTTTTTAAATGTACAATGAAAGGAGATGCGTCAAGTTTAAGTCGACAAAATTTCAATCGAAACACCCTTTAAATGATAGTGTGGCTAGTATAATTTATACTATTTACCCAGGAAATAGTCAAATGTTCCGCTTCGAAACAAATCCTAGACGGAAATCGGGCCCACTTACTTACTTACTTACTTACTTTGATGATCCCTTGTACCTGCATGGTCTCTATTGCTCGCTCGTCCGGTCTATTTTGGAGTAAGCATGAGTTGTTTGGTCCCATCACGAAGCGGTGAAGATTTCTAGAATTGCATCCAGAATTGCAGTGTAGATTTCTAGAATTGCCATTCAGCAGAAGTTTGTGAGGTCTCCTCTAAGCAATGTCCTGCCTGGCGCATTCATCCAGATTTGACCACCTTCCGAATACTGGGTTCGTCAGTGAATTGTGCGAGCTCATGGTTCGTCCTGCACCACCAGACTCCGTTCGTTTGCACTCCGCCAAAGATGGTTCTTAACACCCTTCGCTCAAAAACTCAGAGGGCTCGCAAGTCCTCTTCCATCATTATCCACGTCGCATACCCGTAGAGATTCACCGGTCTTATTAGTTCATTTATTTATTAAATAATTGATTCGTCAACAGCTAAAAATGTTCATCCCAATGCCAAGATAAAACTGAATTACAAACAACGATTATCACATACATCTTCGGAAACAACGCTTATTAACCTCACGGGATACATTAAAATTAAAAACGTTATAATAGCTGTTGAAAACGCGACACATGCTCAGCACAGATTCGTGTTTGCAGTAGTTGGCCCTTGAGTGTTGATGTTCAAGAGACTAAGTAAAGTGGAACAGTCGATGTTTCCCTGAAGAAGGGGCTTCGATACTCTGGACTGCATTTTGGTAGAAAGGAGACCAAACGACAGCAAGTTTTTTTTGCAAAGCGGAGAATGAATCCTAGCTACGATGAGGTTTTAGAAACAATGTAGGCGATGTGGTTCGCGGACGATAGTTTGGTGTCTAGCAGACTTTTGACTGTTGTTTCACGTTTCAAGCGCGTTCCTCCAAGGATGCAGTCAAGGAGATGCATCGCATGTTTTTGGCCAACGGAGATAGTCGAGCATTTTGAATCATTTCAGGACATTTTGTTGAACCGACACCAGTCGGCGAACACTTGTAGTTCCTGCTGAAGGAAGTGGGCGTTTTCTGGACATTGTATGGCGTAAAACAGCTTAAGGGCGTCCGCGTAGGATAATTTCAGGCATCTGAGGACCAAGTTCACGTCACTCATATATAATAGGAAAAGGAATGGGCCAAGGTGGCTCCCGTGCGGAACGCCGGATATTACTGAAAAGCTGGACGAGGCATAGTCTGAATTCTTAGCAGACATACTTCAACAAGCCAGGTATGAGCGGAGCCAGTTTAACAATTGATTGTGAACCCCCATTTTGTCGTATTTGGAAATTGCAATCTGATGGTTCATTTTATCAAAGGCCGCAGAGAGATCTGTGTATATGGCGTCTACTTGATGACCGCGTTCCATTTCACGGATTATGAACGATGTAAATACGGTAAGGTTGGTCACCGTCGAGCGCTTTGGTATAAAACCGTGTTGGTCAGGAGAAATAGTCTGTGAATAGTTATGGTTCAGCCTTTGGAGAACAAGTTGTTCGAATAGCTTAGATACAGCACTTAGTGAAGCAATTTCACGATAGTTGGTGACGGATCGTTGGCGTCCTTTTTTGTGTATTGGGAAAACAAACGTCTCTTTGTAGCATTCGAGAAACACACCGGAAGTTAATGACAAATTCAAGACCGTAGCCAAGGCCGCAGCGAATGTGTTAAGTCAACGCTTCAGATCAATTGAAAGAATACCACAAGGACCGCATCCAGTTGAATTTTTCAACTTCTTCCCGGCTGGAATCACCTTATCACAATGGATAGTAAATGCAGAGCCAAATACAGATAAGCGGGGAATATTGCTAGTAGCAGCTGCGAGGCCCTTCGCATCCAGAATTTCGTCGCAGAAGACACTGCTGAACTGCGTACGGAACAAGTTGGTGATATCCTCCACAGAGTCAGCTTCATGAATACAGGCAGTCATAGTGGAGAGTAACTCGGTTTTCTTCTGCTGTTCATTCACGAACCGCCAAAAGCTCTTCGGTTTCGTTTTGAAACGACTCTGCAATTGAGACTGATGAGAGTTGTACAAGCTGTTATTAAGATATTCATTATCGTCGTTGGCGCGTGTGTAGTTAGTCTTCGTAGAATCGGTGTGATATTTGCTGTGTTTCTACAAAGAAGCATGTCTGGGAGGCTTACGGTTGAGTTTCTCAGGCACGAATTGATAAAGGGTCGTGTTCCAATTCACGTCGGCGAGAAAATTATTCATTCCCTCGACATCGGCAGGTGTGAAGTCATAATATACTTTTTCGATGTTGTCATAGAAGCTGTATTTAGAAGAACGGAACATATTTGACCCAATTCTGCGCTAATGAAACATGGATTCAGAAACGGTTAACCACGTTTGGAATGCCATTAATTTGCCGAAATCTGGCTGTAGAATAAGCATCAATCAAGGTGTGAGAAGCCGGTCGGAATAACGAACAGGAATTGTCTGGATAGCGGAAGCCGTTAGTATCAATGTTCCATGAAATCGTGCTGAGGTTAAAATCTCCCACGATGACGATGTTGTCGCTGGGTCCCCATATCGCCAACACAACCGGGTGGGTGGGGGATATAGACCACACAGATAAACAGTGTTCCAGTGTTAGGGGATATCGCCATCCAAAGATGTTCAACCGTTGAATCTTCAGGAGGCTTCAAAAATCGAGACCTGAATTTTGAGCGCACGGCAAGAAGAACTCCACCACCAGATTTCTTGTTGCTATTGAGCGACGATCGGTCTAGCCGGTAGACATTATACGTGTCGTCGAACAGTTGCTTCGATGATGTGTTTATATTAAGCCAGGTTTCCGTGAAGGCGTAAACATCGTAGCATGCGTCACTGCATGCCAGCTGGTACTCGGCGAGCGAACTATTGATACCACCTACGTTCTGGTAGAAAAGAAGGGCTGTCAATGAGGGGGCAGAGGATTCGGCAGGCAGCGATCTGAAAGATGAGGCAGCATCAGCCCGAGCAACGTCATTAGATGAAGGATACTTGCCATAGATGGCAGCTTGGAGAGCCCTGTCCCCATCACTAGACCCAGGGCCGGGACGACTTTGATGGCTGGAACTAGCATTTGGAACATCGTTGAGACTGGCATTGGGCACAGCTGAGCTAGGAGGGTCCAGGGCTTCCATACTGCTTTGTGACGTGCGTCACAAACTGGTTGAAGTTACGGTCGATGAATGTTGATGACGAGCTTGGGTGAAATAACAGGTGTGTAGCGGGCTGGTGGGCGTTGATAACGGCGGTCTAGTAGAAGCATCGGCAGGAGAAAGGACGCTGGAATCGGAAGATTCATCAGGAAGAGTACGTTCTACAAATTGCGGGTACTTGCCTGAATTCGCAGTTTGGAGAACCTCTTCGTCAGAAGCAACATCAGGACCGCGACGACTACGATGAACGACGACAGCAAAAGGTGGGACTGTGTCGAACTGAGAAGAGGTCTCCATGGTACTGATTACTGCGCGTCGCGGTTTAGTTATTCCTCCTCCATAGCGCCATCTCCCGACGCCGACTGAACAGTTTGGGACAATATTACTAGAATCATCAAAATATTTTGCTGTTCACCATTCACAGCGACGAGGAGTGTAATAAACTGCTGGTGTCGTGCTGGCCAAATAAGCCGAAAATATATATATTAATTGCTAACGCTAAGACAGAGATTTTCACTAAGTCCGAACTGACAACCGTAAGCAATGGCTGAGTATGTAGAAAATTGCATAAGACCATAACCAACGCGGTTCTACGTTAACCTTGCGGTTATATCCATGATACAACACACATCTATTTTTTTCCAAAGTAAATCACTTCCAGCCGGACTAATAGGATCTAGGGATCATTTCTCAGATGATGACCTAAGTACGCTACTAATAAACAGCGTTGAAGCATTTTTGCAAATTGTATTCAGGAAGAAGGAACTGAAGTGCTTAGCCAAAACATATTACCCTTGTTTAGTAATGTAATTAGTAAACTGTAAACACTAAATGAATATAAAAAGTTTGGCAAAATGAACGGTTCAAGGAAATCCAGTAACAAGAACAAAATTGCGTCCAAAAACTTTAAACATATTCAAGCCTTCCACTTTTGTCCCTCAAACTTTTCTCGTGGTAAATCGAAAACACCATTATTCAGTATAGCGTCATAAGACCAAAAACGAATTCAAGTTTTCCACTTTTTTTTTACTTAATTTTTTCACGATGAATCGAAAATAACATGCGTCGACGGAGTCACTCTCGTACGATTTGCAAACACTGAAGAACGATTATGAAAGAATAAGTCGGAATAGCACTGACTACAAACTTGTTTTTGGTAAATTCCTCGTATTGCATCGTTGCAGTACAGTTCAAACACTGTGAGTGAAACCGAAATCAAATTCCTATAGAATGTCTTGCTTGCCAAAAAATCGAACGGTCAGTTTCAACTTCGATAACTGCCACACTGCGTTCTCTGCCTATCATTTGAAATAAAATAAATCGTGACCTTCACTACGCCTACTACTATCACTGACCAACCACCGTCCATAGCAAACCTCCAAGTGTGACGGCCTTGTGACTTATCCCCATACCCCCCTTTCTTCTGTCATCCAATCATTTTCTCCATCATGGGTTACCATCTCGTTAAAAGAGGTCACAAAGCTCCGAGCCAAAGTTGAAACAAAAGTAATCGAATAGAATGGAAAATTTAAGCAAGCTTACGCCATGCCTCACCATGCCTTCTAGCCTACGATTTCATTCTGGCGCTGTCTTTTATTACGACGTCATAAACCAATCTACCAAAGAACTCCGAAAACTGCCAACAAATTGGACCGAAAGGATCCTGCACAACACCATTCTAACTGGCGAAGGTGGAATATAGTCTTGGGGTGAGCCTAAGAAACGAGCGGAAGGGTAGGCCATTTGTAGTTGATTCGCTCTTGCTCGGTACTCTCGTTAAACCTAGAAACAATTTTAAAGAACATTAAATTTGAATTTATTCTCAACCGTTTTCGGGGAGGGTGAATTCCCATTTGCTCTACCCCATCCGTAGCTTTAACAGAGATGTAGCAGGCCTATGTTGTCTGAAGTTTCAAACCGAAACGGCGATAGTCTTATTAAACAAGAAAACTACCAATTGTAATGATGGAATCACTTTTTGTCATGCAAACGAATTACTTTTAGCATTGTTTGCCGAATTGAGAAGTTGGAGACTTTTCGGAGATGTTTGTTGAAAGCTATAAACGATTGACGGAGTTGACATTTCATTAAATAGCCACATAGCCTTCAAGGAAAGGTCTCGGATTTTTTTTGCATCTATATTGGGATATTTTTCGAAGACGATTTTATGGGTAATAGATTTTCTAACTTGTTCCAAAGAAAAACGAAAGTCGATTGAACCCACGTAGGGATGGATGTCGTTGACATTATTGATGGAATATGAAATAAATTGAACGTAACATCGACCATTTTTTTCTCTTTTTTTTGTATTCTTCTCATAATAAACATCACAATGATTGAGAGAATGCCTTTTCATATTAATGTTTGGCCTCCAACAGGCATATTAACAAAAAGTTACCAACTATTTGGAACATTGAATTAGTTTAAGCACCTTTTCAGTACACTTGATATGACGTGAAACAAAAAAATAAAAGGATGGGTCGAAGTACATCAGCCAGTGAACAGACATCTTTCAAATATCGCGTTTTACTACACTGACATTTTAATCCGACCAAGCAGATTTTTAATAGAAATCATAACTTCAGAACTAACGTCTATTTTCGGTCAAATTCTTAATATTAATGCTTTCAAATTATGCTGAGTTGAAAGATGGTGTTGAATGTTCCGAAAAATATAAATACACGTTCAGTCTCAAACAAAAATACCATACAGTGGTTTTTGTTTCATTTATTCTCAAACTTGGTAAATAACAATGTTTTTTTTTTCATCTTAATTTCAATATGCTTGATTTTTCGTGGGGTGGACGAGTTCTCTAACTTATCACTTAACACTACTCATAAACTTCTGCACAGTGCTCTCTCCAATCATTTTCACCACTTTTGGCCAATGCTTCTTGAATTTGTCAACACTGGTTTCGTGTATTTTCTCAGCTTCGTCTTCGCCAAAGCCCATAAAGTTTCGATTGGGCAGTTCGGTGGATTCATTTCCTTTGTTACAAACACGACATTGTTCCTCTTGTACTCTAGTAGAATATGTAGTAATGGCAGGAGACAAGATCAGGCCAACAGATTATAGACTTGTTATGCTGTTTGATCAAAGGTAGCTACCTTTTTTTGCAGACATTCCTTCCCGTAGATTGGACCATTCATTGTGTCTGTCGTAATATAGATATTTTTCAACATCAACATTTGGACTGCCACCCCATTACCTTCTTGCCGAATTTTTCGGTGTAAATGGCTCTTACTAATCCAGGAACATCCTTTTCCGTTCGGCGAGGTATAGAACTGTGGTCCCGGCAGTGTTTTATAATCGAACCTACATAAAGGTTTCATCGTCCATGATAACACAGCCTGATTTTTTGGTCGCAGTTTGTCGTACAGCTTTTGAGTCCTCGGTTCCACAGATTCAGCCTGCTTCGTTTTAGCTGCTTCTGCTTCTGACGAGTCTGTAGGTAAATTCTCTCCAAGGCACGCATAACATTAGTAGTACTTAGCTTTTCCACCACATCTCGGACTGATACTGAAGGATGACGCTTGAAATAGTCCCTTGCCTTGCTGTTGATCGTAAGGTCAGCGGGACAGGGTGTTCTTCCCCATCTCGGAGAATCTACGAAAAAGAATTGTTGTTGATACTTCCGTAATGCAGTTGGAACTGCACCAACGCTCACACCTTCTTCTTTAGCCAGTTTTCTGATCGAAAGACCACTGTCTGCACCGTTTGTGCTCCGTTTTCTTTGCTTGGGAGAAAGACCACGCATTTTCAAAGTTCCGTACGGAAAATTAAAAAAAAAGACAACATCAGTTAAATTTATATGTAAACAACAGGGCGCAGCCAACAGTTGGTTGAAGACTGTACGCATTTTGAATGTTCGATTAATCATTAGTGTTTTTATAATTATCGGAACAGTCTATACTAGGCGTTCGCCATGTCATTTTTCTTGTTGATAGAGATTGATCCGATAATTATCACAAATTACACTTTAGATTCATTGTTAAATTGGCTATATAGTTATAGAAATGAAACCTGATTTTTTAAATAGTTAGTTCAGTAGTTTTAGCTTACATACTAAATCGACGTTTCGACTTAAGAAAAAGTTTGAGTAAAATGCTCTTCATTTGACATTGAAACCTTCCATCAGAGCCTGTACAGTCGTTTCCGGAACGTTTTTCTCAGTTTTTGGTCTAACTCATCATTTCCTCTTCGTCTTTTACTCTCCTTTTGTCTTCAGAAGTGACGATCGTACTGAGTTCCCGACAGTTTGCTGGGTGCATGTCTTTCGATACAAATAATAAGCCGACCCCTGCACGGCTTTGGAGTAGTAGCGTGAAGTTAAATCAGGCCACAACAAAGGTTTTTGGTCGTACTGAATCTTAAACGGCCAAAACCGTTTTTGAAAGCTCTCAAATCAGTTGTTCACACCGTTTATAGTGCCTTTACCGAAGGTTCACTCCGTTTGATACTAGTGCAGATACTTAGCCACTTTTGACAGTTTCTTTCGTTTGTAACGGTCATCCGCAGCAAACGTTAAATATGCCTGTCATCAAGGACTGGTATTTCGATAGCAGCTTCGTGTAAAGTTTCTGGAAGCGTGTTTTGGCAATACTCTGCTGGCATTCATTCCAAATTGAGATGTTCTCCACCTAGTGCGTTTTCAGTCCGGATCGTTTCTTGACTTTTTGGACGAACCTTTGTTTTGGCCAAGTTTTACGTCAAAATGTTCGGATTTCGCAATCAGCCCTCTCTGGATTTATATGGGCGTTGTTTCCTGTTTTCGTCCAGTTCTTGGCTTGTGGTTCACTGTTATCAATTCTTAGATCCTCCAAAGTGACCCTTGAGACGGTTGGGTGATTTTCATGGTTGAGTAGTAATTCCTGTCATTGTTTTTTAAACATGTATAAGATTGGACGGATTAAGCACAGACAAGTTTGTACCTTTTTCTTTTAATGTGTATTCAAATGTTAACATAGCTTGAAGTTCATTTTAAAGTTTTTTTCGTTTGAGACTCGTGTTAATCATTGGAACAAAAGGGATGCCCAAGATATGTCAATTTTTGAAACATTTTTAACCGTGTACTATTTCAAAGAAATTGAAACAGCTCGGAATAAACAAAAAGGAAATCTTTCGCAACATTAAACGCTTTTAGAAAATTATAAAAGAAATTTTATAGAAGCTCAACTTCTATGCTCTCAGCAGTTACTGAAGGATCAGGAATTTATGTTTGTTTCGATTTTTTATGTCGTTGTTGTTGTTGTTGTTCTTGTTGTTGTTGTCACTCTAATCTGCATTCCACGTCTTCCTCATTCCTTAAAGCTGCCACCCTGAGCCATGGGCGTAGTTATTTTGCTTCAATTCTTCAAGGCTGGAAAATGAATTGAGTGACGAAGTGAGAAGTGCATTGGCATTTGCTTACCCATGTCTTGGTATTGTGTTTATGTTCGCAATCAGGGCTTTTGGGTCGCCCAAGATATCGAGATCTAAAGGGTGTCCACAGTTCAATTGCACCACTTTCAATAAGCTGTAACATTTCGCCCTCTGGGTTAATTTCGACGAAATTTTGGCTTAAATTATCTCAGCGTGTATTGCTCACACTGCGTGAGTTTCACACAAAACCACAGTGTTGCATTATGGACGATGAAACACACGTAAAAGCGGACTTTGAACAAATTCCCGTCAACCAGTATGTGACTGCAAAAGACATGTTCGATGTTCCAGAGTCTCTCAGGAAAGAGCAAGTATCAAAGTTCCCCAAGAAATTCATGATTTGGTAGGAGATTTTGTGTTGTAAACGGAGCAAGCCTTTCGTGACTACTTCAACTGTAAATGGTCATGTATACATGAATGAATGCCTGAAAAAATTACTGCTTCCGTTTCTCAAAACACACAACGTTCCTACATTTTTTGGCTGGACCTGGCATCTTGTCAATACTTCAAGGATGTTCTGGAGTGGTACAAGACGAATGGTGTCAATTTCGTGCTGAAGGAACTTAATCCCCCAATTTCTCCAGAGTTGCGGCTGCGGCCAGAGTTGCGGCCTGCGTAACAATTGAAAAATATTAGGCTATAATGAAACACGGACTTAGTAAGCATCCTAAAGTTGTCACTACAGAACAGGAAATATTGAAGTCATGGTTGAAAGCGGAAAAAACGTTGGTTCAAGCGTTGTATTAAATCTTATGCGGGGTATTAAAAAGAAAAGTTTGGGCTTTTGGATTTGGTAAGGAAAAATAGTGAAATAAAAATACTAAACCAAGATTATACATTGTATTTTATTCCATGAATAGTTCATGATACTCGGTAGAAAGTTTGAAGTGATGCAATTTAACTGTGAACTGCATAGAATTGCTATCCATATTAAAACTGGGTGCCGTGGTGACTTATACCATTTTTGGAATTTAGCATTTCATTATTTAAATTACCTGCTAGAGTATTCATTGTTGACGTCATTGCTGAACCGACTTAGGAAGTTGAGTGATTTTTCAGCATGGTAATACAACCAGTCAAACTACGGTTTCTACTTATTGAGAACAGCTCATTATTTATGCTAGTGAAAATAACTTCCATACTCTCAATAGCTTCCGATACAAATGTTGGCTTCTTTTGGTGGAGAGCGAGTTGATGCTTAACCTCCGTATTTTCTCTTCTTTGCATAGCCAAGTGCTTTTGTTGTTGTGTTGGAACGTTGAACAGAAAAAATGCGGTTACCAGATTAGTGATGTGATAGGAACCCACTATCAGTGCAAGGATTACCTATGGCTGCAGGACTATCCTCAGCAGGTTGTTCTGAGAGAATAGCCTACGTGATGGCTTGTTGTAGCAGGAACAGTTGATCTCAGTAAGGATCTTCAGAAGACTACAGCCAGAAAGCCGCGTGTCTTCGCATGACAAGGGACTGGCAATTCCACGAACCCTTGTCCAGTCAAAAAATCCTTCGACTGCCTCAGGCTACCCCCCATCTCCGTTTTATAGAACAGTGAAAATGTTTAGCATAAATGATTTATAAAAATGTTCAGACAAAAAACAAAAATTCACGGCTATACTGAACCTTAGATTCAATTAACACATTTATTTTTGTTTTTATTTGTGCCAGTAAATGTGCTGATATTTTGCAAATTTCTACTGTTCCTAGTAAAATAGTTGTGAGCAATAAAAAAAGGAAGGATCTCACCAAAAAAATTAAAATTGAAATAACTTTCCATAAAAGCATATCAGTCTCTATGTTGCATCATAATATCAAAGAATAATACTTTCAAACGCATCTTGCACTGCATGTTATTCGTATAGGGCTCATTTGCTTTTATAAGCTGATCCAACATGGAATGGAACAAATACTTAAATGCATATACTGTGCTGGTCCTTAACAAGGTCTCTGTTTTCGCATATAAATAGGTATCATAAAAGACAGAATTACTATTTATACAAATTTAAATTTCGAATAATGAACATGGAATTTTACACTACAAAAATTCAATTACTTGACCATTTAAAAAGTAACTCCAGTTAGTCAATGCACTTCCAACCGTTTACTTACCGAAAACCCAACCTAGGGTATGTGTCCCTTGACTCAGCCTATTATGCAATGATCCATTACATTTTTTATTATTACTCATAAAGTGTTTAAGCTGGAAGCGAGATTCAACTAGTTATATACTGGCAAAGATATGTTTGATAAGGCATTTGGTAATTTTTATCACGAAAAGTTACACCATTCTTTTTATAAAGCCAGAAACTTTCGAGGGATATGGATTTAATGTCGGTCTATAGGTACCAAATTGGGTCTATTCATGGATGCAACTTCGTCCCATTCGATGGATTTATTGATAAACGCAGTCTTTGTACGTTTTTTTTCTCTAATTTTATGAATTAAGGCATTGCAAGTTGTATTCGTTTTGCTTAACACATAATTTGATTGTACTGCATTGCTTGCTTTGTCGATTCAATTAAGCCAAATTTAGATCACTTGAAGATCGTGTAGACCATCTGTTCAGCTTACCCAGTGAAATCGTGATGCCCCAAAAGTTCAAGAAATTAAAAAATTACGCGGAAGTGAACCACTATAAGTTGATTAATATTATATCAATTACTTCGGATTACATCGGTCATTATAATAGCAACATGATTCTGTTGATTATTGCTAATTTAATGACATACATAGGCCGAATGAAAGAGCAAGGCTAACATTACATCCCCTTACCCTACCTCTTGACATAAAGTAAGCCAGGTGAGCCAAAACTTACAACGATACAAATACGAAGCTAAAAATAGCAAAAAAATATTGTGAAGGGATGTTATAAAATAAAATGATAATCACAAATATATTTGTTATGTCTGCATATCTGCTGATCCTGCTGCAATTGTAGACGGACTTGCACTATCATAATCACGGGGAAAGAAAACTATTAAAAATTACTATACAATTACTTGGGAATTCCATGAATGATTGGGCTCGCGCTGCCTATATCACCATGGTGCGGACGCCACCTAATGTATAGTTGACGCGAAACAGCGTTTTTTACTCAACCATTGGATGCCAGGACAGACGCTGTTTGAGCCACACCTCCTTGATGGACAGACGCTCGGCAGGCACCTCCTCAATCTAACTGAAGTCAGAAGGACAATAGTGCCCAGGCTGCACTATCAGCTAAGTACACAACCCTTAGCTGGCGGTATTTATCATCTCTTGATCCGAAGCACGAGGTAGGACTTTTGAAGACTATAGCTATGTTGCTGGGACGCACGCTCCATTCCAGTTGTGTACTCACCATTTTGCAGCCTCACAAAATGCCGTTACTAGAGTTTGAAATGAATCACAACATGGTAGCACAAAAAACGATGGATCAAAAAACAGCTTTTTTTTTAGTTGCAATGTGAACCTTGGGGAACCACCACACCCACACAGGCGGCGTGAAACTTTGAACAGTACAAATCGAAGATATATGTATACCTACTATAATGTTTTCATAAGTTTTCATGAGGGTAGGGAGGGAAAAATTCACGCATTTACCGATTCTGCTCTGAGGTGCAGAACACATACGAAATTATAAATGTCTTTTATTATAATTTATCCCGCTAAATAAACTTGGGCTTGTTAGATGATATTGAATGACATTTCAATTTTTTGAACTGTGCTACTTTATAGAAAATATTAACCATGAATCATGATTAAAGTTAGCAGGTCAGTTACTGTTTAGCTCGTCCTTATGATTTTTAATAGATCATAATATAAATTCACCTATTATCTTACTACCCATGAAATAATAAAATTGTTAGGTTAAATTGACAATTTCCATCATAACTCCACAAATTTCTTTAAAAGAAGCTATTCGAAAAAGTATACCAGCACAACGCAATCGATACAACATAGATCGCCAAGAAAGATGATACATGCTTAACCCAGTTTTCCAGCGACAATCTCAACGACATCTTGGCCAGGGGTGTGTATATTTACGATTAAATTATACTATTTAAACCGAGCTCGTTCATCCGACTCACTCCAAATGCATATTTCGAATTGTGCTCACTCGAGTAAACCAAACCCATAGATATTAAAATTTTACTAGCGCACGTCATTTTCCTTCCACTGAGCAGTATACTAAATCGTCTTCCTTTCTTCCTTGCAAAGATGATTCCGAAGCGGTAAGTAGCACAAAAGTTCCATGAAGAAAATTCCGCTCCTTTACTGTAGACCTCCCGGAGCCGCCGTGGCGCCAGTTTCAATGTGCTGCTGTCCCGTTTTCCGTTACTGCTACTGTTAAGAAGTAGATCTCGCTATCCGTTCCGTTTCACTATCTTGGAGGTGCTGTTCTACGAATAACGTCCTGTTCGTTTCCACTGCCACACCAGCACAAGCGAACGCAATCCAAGATTTATGTTGGTACAATACTAGTTAGCAAATTTCTTAATTTTATCTTTTGCTTTCAATGCTGGCTGACTGCTTCCGCTCTGAGGGTAATTTGCCAATAGTTGGACTTACTTTCAGAAAAAGGAAAAAAATGCCAAAAACTGTTTTTGGAACAGTTTTTAAAATGTGTAAGCTACAACTATAAAATTTAGTCGCTAGTGTACCGATTGTACTTACTTTTTCAATATTTGAATTACTATTTTTTGACAAATAATGTAATAATGTTTGTCTAGAAAATCAGATTTGAAGCTAATTCCATCCAACACATGTCATACAGCACAAAATTATGAATTTACCTTATCATCTTAATGGAAGCAAACTCGTTGAAACGACAAAATTCACAAGATGAGAAGTGTAAATTTTTAACTACCTGTGACATGGGAGATTTTACCTTAATTCATAGATCGCATAGAACGCATCGTTGATTCTAACAAGCTCTTCACAAAGACAGAACATAATTCGGGATAAAATCCTTAAATCGTTTTCATCAGATTTTTTAGTTCTCTTAAGAAGTATGCAGCATTTCCAAATGAATAAAATCCTCAATGTATGATACAGCCTATGTTTGGATGTAAAATCTTTTCCACCGGGGTAAACTAAACAAGTTTCGAATATTACCGGAAAATTCTGCTGTATTTTGCAGCCGTCCGTTTAGTCACCGCAGTTGCGAGCGCCAGTAGCTTTATTTCAATTATTTTCTCACTGAACTTATTAACACTGCTATTAAAACAATCATTCCCTTGAGTGGGCAGCACTCATTTGTAATAGCATCTTTTTACGCCGCTCTAGCCCGGCACAGACGTGGACGAAGCACAGTCCAGCAATAAATAAATGAACGAAATCCCTTCCGTAGTTTTGCCCAAGTAGCTTTTGTAGAGAATGGCAGCGATGGGCTGTTACGAAAATGCTCCGGGCGAAAAATAACGCAACACTCGGAAAATATGCACCACCCCTGAAAGAACCACGGCAAAAAGAACGCTCGACGCTAAGCAACTTATTCCTCGAGTGACTGAAGTTTAATTTCACCAGTTGTAATCCTTTTTTTTTGCACCAAGCTACCGTTTCTCTCGTTCAGCTGGATGCCTATTCTTAGCTTTTTTTCATCATCAGAGAGAGCCTTAGGAATGGAACAAAAGTATGTAGCGTTTTAGTTCTTTTTTTTCGGCCTTCGCAATGTACATTTCTTACGATACTTCCATAATTTTAATTTGAAACGGTTTTTGTTCACAAGGGGCAGCCTGTTGAAATAATGAAAGTAGATAAAATAGTAATACCCGTTCATGACGGAACGTACCAAAAAAAAGTTAGACATTATGAACTCAAAAACATTCCCTCCGAGCTTAAACCTGTTGTTTGTTAAATTATGTGTTTTCAATCAACCTCAAGATGGATGTTTGATGTATATTTGAGGGCATTTTAAGAAGCATTTTTGAAGAACTTGAAGACAAATTTACAAAAATAGAATGAAAATTCAAGTCAAAATTGTATTTCATAGTCAAAAAATTTCATACCTGAAACAACACACAGTTTTTTTTATTAAGCAAATGTTTTTTGGTCAAGGTTTTTTTTTTGTTTTTATAACGCTATCGTGATTAATCAAAATTCGCACAACAGCAAAATCCACACTTCTTAGCCAATTTACTTCACCTCTCTAATAATTATAATCTAATAATTTGCTGAATTTTTTTTTTTTACATTACTCACTTTCTATGGATTATTCAAATTGTATATCCTGTCTTACTCCGTTAGTTTAAGTGTCTCAGTGATTTTCTTTTGAACAGAATTATTTATAACTAGCTGGCCCGGCAGACGTTGTCCTGCCCATAATTACTTAATGGAAAATTGGAGAAGGAGTTATAAATGAAAAAGTTTATTTGCAATTAGTTTTAATTCCATTTATTTAGAGTTAATTTCTTACTTTTATGTGATGATTTTATCGAAATGTGTTGCTGTAAGGTAAGGTTTAATGTCCAAGAAAACTTATAGAACATTATAGATATTACCATAGGTGTTGGCATGAACTGTTTTCTTATTATGTTCGTTGCCCCAAACGAAATCATTTGAAAACAACCATTATAACTCTGGATGTTCTGCAGAATATGTTTAGAATCACTTCCTGATCCAGACACCAATGAGCGCAAACGCTTGTGGTGGATTTAGTGGCGTTACTTTAGCTTTGCTACATGCACAACACAATTCATTTGGTGTTTCATTTGGGAACTACAATGCATTACAATGAGAACAAACTTCACTCATTGATTCAATGGCATTGATATATCCGCACTGAAATTAACCAAAGGATCATATTGAAATGCAGCACGTTGAAGATTTTGCAGAATGTAGGTTTGCTGTCATAGTCGTTTAGTGATGTTATTTTGGGTACGATTGTCACCAGATCTTTCTGATAATTCCCAATTACGCTTCTTTCTATCTCTATCGCTTGTATTTCGACCTGCTCTCTCTTCTTGACCCAACATCGGTCGAGCCCGTGCCATTCGTTGTCGATCCAAGTCATTTTGAGTTGCATGCTGAACGTCTCATTCAAGATTTTGCTGCGCTAATGAGTCGAGCGGCTGCAGCGACCAATATTAAGGTGATACGGTCAAAATTTGATCAAGGAAAACGCGTGTAAATCGGTGAAATCGTTTATTTAAAAATCAAATTAAATTTCTTTTTCAAGTTCAATTAGTATAAAATTCAGGAAAAATATTCAGTTGGGCTTCCGCTTTCCAAATCCGAATTGCCGGGCCTTACGCTTGACCCTGCCATCAGATTTTGTACAGCCACCTTGTCCACCTTCTTCGCCGCAGAAAGCCAGTTTGCCTTGAACTGCTGCTCGTGCTAGCAGTTTTTTGGTCTTCTTTAGGTTCCGCTTGACAATAGCCCAGTATTTCTCAATTGGGCGGAGCTCTGCTGTTGGGAGGGTTCTTGTCGCCTAGGAACCACCTGCACGTTGTTGGCGGCGTACCACTCCATGGCCTTTTTACCGTAATGGCAAGATGCCAATCCAGCCAAAACAGTACGGAACAACCGTGTTTCTTCAGTAAAGGCAGCAGACGTTTATTCAAACATTCTTCCACGTAAATTTCTTGGTTGACAGTCCCGGAAGCTATGAAAATGCTGCTTTTCAAGCCACAGGTACAGATGGCTCGCCAAACCAGACATTTCTTTGCGAACTTTGACAGTTTCGTGTGCTTGAAAATATCTGCTACCTTTCCCCTTCCTTTTGCCGTATAAAACTCCTGTCCCGGAAGCTGCTTGTAGTCGGCTTTGACGTAGGTTTCGTCGTCCATTACCACGCAGTCAAACTTCGTCAGCATCGTCGTATACAGCCTCCGGGATCGAGCTTTGGTCGTCGTATTTTGTTTATCATCGCGATTTGGAGTCACTACCTTCTTGTAAGTCGATAGTCCGGCTCGTTTTGTGGCTCGATGCACGGTTGTAGACGATACACCCAGCTTATTTGCGGCATCTTGGAGAGATAGGTTAAGGGTTTCGCTTGAAACTACCGGCAACTCTCTGTGTCGTCTCAGCGGCTTCCGGTTTTCGATTTCCCCCCGATCCAGACTTCCTGGCTGTCGACAAACGTTCCCCAAACACTTTAATTACATTTGTAACGGTTGATTTGGCAACTTTAGCGATTTTGCCAACTTTGCGTGCGAGTAGCTCGGATTTTCGCGATGCGCGAGCAAAATTTTGATACGCTGCTCTTCTTGCTTGGACGGCATTTTGACAACTGAAGAGTGAATTCCAAAATCAAAATAGGAGCAACATTCTACACACACACACACACACACACACCTTCAAAATGAGGGGTGTTCAGGTTTTTTAAATGCAAAATTGAAAGAAATACGTCAAGTTGATATTGACCAAATTTTGACCGTATCGCCCTTTACTTCGTCTAGTAGAAGGCATTGCACAATAATACTAATTGAAATTGAAATTGCAACATAATTAGTTTCTTCTAAATTTCTAGTAATATGTTCGTTTTCACTTTCCTGATGATTTATTAATCTTACAGTGAATAGTACTAATATAAACAAAAATGTTATTATACACCTGTCAGTTCAACATAGAATACAAAAACTAATACTCTCATTCTCCATTGAACTTCACTCCTATTTACATCTCGCTACTGAGATATCACCAATACAAACGTTTCAATTTATACGTGAACCTACACGTTTACACTGCCTAAGTAACAATTTCAGTTCTATTCCAGCCGTATAGCACTCCTCCCGGCTTTGTTGATGAAACTACATTCAAAACTGTTTTGTCCACCTCCTCTATGCATCTTTAAAGCCAAAATGTGTACAAAGTGGCCCATCTTTAGACGGTTGTGAGAACAAATTAATAAAACCTTTCCAAGACCATAAAGATTTTGAAAATGTTCTAATGAAAGATGTTATTATGAAAGATAATGCCGAATGGCCACAGCTGTCAAAATTCACGGCGATATCGTGGTTGGTTTTTTGTTGTTCTGCTTTGTTCGATTCTCTGCTCTTCTGATTCATTCAACAGTAAAAAATGTTGCGGAAATTATGTTTGAAAGCAAAATATATAAAACAAATTGAGTTTTTTGTTTAGCATATCATGCTCCAAATCATGTGCGCATTTAATTGTATGGTGAATATTGGCATGATAAGAGCTGAAAATTAATGCGCCTCGGAAATTATGCGAGTTTACAACATCAAAAACAAAATTTAAAGAAATATATTCGATAAATTAATCAAGAAACTTCTGAAAATTTATGGAATTCAATAAGGTTATCTGAACGAATACCGAAATTTGCCTTAGATCTACAGTTCAATTCTATGACATTTAAAATTTAGTGTTTTTTTTTCCACAATTCAATTATTTCATTCATTCCAATATGGCGATTGCAAGAAATCACAGTTTTAGCAATGGTTACTACAAAACTATCTGGTCGCTTGGAAGCTTTTCAAGTTGCCAATTAGCCGTTTAATGCATTTACTGGAAGCAAAATGGTTTTAAAATGCTTTTCAACTGACCATAATAAGATAATACGAATGAGTCCTAAAACGTTATTTCAAAACAGCATTTTATGATTTTACAACGTCAAAATAAAAACTTTGATAGGGATAAAATTTTAGAAGTTAAGGTTTTAAGATTGTTGTAAAAAAGCTGTGTAGGTTCTTATAAACCTGACTAAAATTTGAAACCTATTGGCATCTCTTGCTGCCATAATAAAACCGAATTGATTTCAGTGGCTTTCATAAACTTTAATAAAACTTAGTAAAGCTGGATGGTTTTGGCAATGTTACTTGGGTGAGGTTGCTTTTTACGCAGGAATGAGTGCGCTGAAAAAAAATCCTTAAAAACAACTGAGTAGCTCCTAGAATTCACGTACAAACCCGTAATTTACGAAAACCTCGTAAAAAGCAACAAAAGTGATTATTTAAACGCTTTAATGACAATATCTAAGTGAACAGTATCTCCTCGCGTGAATTCTGAGACACCACGTAAACAAAAACTCGCATAATAAACGACTCCAGTGTATTATCGTTTTCGCATAATTTTTCAAAAAGTCCTAAATAACAATGAGAGATTCGCTCCTCTCTTGTCCTATTTTTGTTAATTAAGACGCCATTATAAAATTTTCCAACGGTTTTCTCCTTCCAATTCGATGGATGGTGTTGTTGTTTTCTATTATGATATTTCCATACAAAGTTAAAATTTAATTTAAATGATTTTTTTTACTTTCCCGAAAAAAATTCGTTACATTTTTTATTTTAAAAACCTGTTGGAATTCAAGACGAATCAAATGAAAAAGAAATCAAGTAATTCCATCGAGTCGTTCGTAAGTTATGCTGTCACGAACGGACAGCATTTCATTTTTATATATATAGATTAAAACTTATTGTATCATCAAGAATTAATTATAAATATAAATGATTCTATAAAAAAACAACAAAGACATGAAAACTAACGGAGTAAGACAGGATATAAAATTTGAATAATCCATAGATTGTGAGTAATGTCAAAGAAAATATATTTTCAGCAAATTATTAGATTCATAAAAAGAAGTGCTATCAGAATTTAGGGTTTCAAATTAAGGATATTTATAAAATTTTGTATTTCATTTTATTTTATTTTTCTGGTCGTTGAACCACTGCGACCACTTTGTTAAAATTTTGTGGCTAACCCTGGTTTACTATTTGCATCTTATAGGTTCAGCACCATTTGTCAAGTGAACAGCCTGAAACGCTTCTTCACGCAGTCAGGCAAAATTGAGTTCATAAAACCTTCAACCTTTCCAGGCTTCGCAGTGCAATTCTTAAGGTTGCATGTAGTGACTGTAAATAAATTCAAATCTGCGGTTGTATACAGATATCGTGACATTTGGAACAATAAACGTCTTCGATTGAACTCACTTGTGAATTCCATTATAGTTTGGAAAAAAATTGTTCTACGATGAATCGTTCTTGAGTTATGAATTTTTAGAGTAAGTGATGTTCGGGGAAATCGATGAACTTCAATTGGCGTGACTAATTAGTTGGTCATCACCATTTGTTCTTCCCCCAAATGCGAATTACCGGGTTTTTTGTTTAACACCTGCCATAAGATTTCGTACAGTCTCCTTGTCCACTTGATTCGCCGCAGAACGCCAGTTTGCCTTGAACTGCTTCTCGCTCACAACAGCTTTTTGAGTCTTCTCAAGGTTCCGCTTAACGATGGCCCAATATTGTTTTTTCTGGCGTGTTGCGACGGTTCTTGTCCTTGGGCACCACTTGAACGTTGTTGGCAGCATACCACTCCATGGCCTTTTTTTCGTAATGGCAAGATGCCAAATCCGGCCAAAATAGAACGGAGCAATTGTGTCGCTTCAGGAAAGGCAGTAGATGTTTTTGTAGGCACTCGCTCAGATAAATTTCCTGGTTGACGGTTCTGGTCGCAATGTAAACGTCGCCCTCAAGCCACAGGTATAGATATTTCTTCGTGAACTTTGACAGTTTAACGTGCTTGAAAGTATCTGCAACCTTTCGCCATCCGGTTGCCGTATAAAATTCCTGTGCAGGAAGCTGTTTGAAGTCTGCCTTGACGTAAGTTTCATCGTCCTGTACCACGCAATCAAACTTCGTCAGCATCGTCATGCACAACTTTTGCGATCCTGCTTTGGCTGACGTGTTTTGTTTATCGTCGTGATTTAGAGTCACCACTTTCTTGTAAGTCGACAGTCCAGCTCGTTTTTAAGCTCTATCCACGCTTGAAGGCGCCACTCCCAGCTTATTTGTGACATCTCGGATGGAGAGGTTGGGGTTCCGCTCGAAACAGTGGGCAACTCTTTTTGTCGTCGCTGTGGCCTGCGGCTTCTGATTCCCCCCCTGATTCAGCTTTCCTGGCTGTCGACAAACGTTCACCGAACACTTTTAATACGTTGGTAACAGTTGATTTAGTCACATTCAGCAATTTCGCCAACTTGGCGTGAGAGTAGTTTAGATTTTCGCCATGCACGTGCAAAATTTGAATGCGTTGCTTCTCTTCCATCGATGAAAGTTTGATAACTGAAGTGCTAATCTCAAAATCAAAATGAGGACATGATGCTGCATGCACACATCTTCAAAATGAGAGGTGTGCAAAAAAATTTAATATACTATGGAAGAAAATCCGTCATGTTTAAGTCAAGCAAATTTTGATCGAAACACCCTTTATTTGGAATTGCATCTAACGATTTTGATGGAGTTCTGCGTATCGCTCTCGTTACAGCAAATTACACTAGCCTTTGAAGTTTCATCAGCTTTTTCTGTGTCGTAATCACTTTTGTTCTTGGCTTCCACATAAGCCGCATACGAATTATGACTGTATCAATCCACATGATCAGTTTTGATCTCAACACCATGTTCTGCTAAACGTGTTTGAACACATCCGGAAAACGCTGGTTGCCAAACTGATCACAAACTCTATATGAGCATACCAGTTCAGTTTGGCATCCAGTATCTCTTCTAGGTATTTAACATGTTCACTAAGAAGGATTTTCAATCTTCCTAGCTTAAAAGCTACCCTTTCCTAAAGATTTTATCAGCCAAGTCTTCTGCGGCGTTTTCTGTTTCATCAGACCTTTGGTATGTCCTTGTAGAACATTCTTCATCAACAAATTATCCATCGTGTTTGGATCTACACACAAAACTGATCCAGGAAAATGGGTTTCCATAAGCAACTTTAATGTTTCGCTAGATTTTGTAGCGCAAGACTTCATCCTCATTTTTCTGATCAAGCGTATGATCCTTTCCAAGAGCCGACTTCCGGAATATTGCTATGTTTTACACATTAGAACCCAGGATTTTCGTTTGGACTTTCTTATTTCTTTATTGTACTCAGTAAATGCACCCATATAGGGGATTCTAATCTGAGGTTCCTTTTGGTTTGTTAAACAATCTACGAGGCGTTCTATGCAGACGTTCAGATTTAGAGTATCACTACGGAATGTTCCTGTTAGAGAACGATAAGAATTTTAAATCTTATCACTAACCTATCTGGAAAAATGATTCCAACTTGTGTATTGTGCATATTGATTCCAGTTATATTTTCTAAGATTTCTAAACGTAGTAGTTGACCGGTTTCCTCCTTTCCATTCAAGCACAATGTGTCTAGGATCTGACAATGCAGTTTCCTCAGAAATTTCCTATTTGAAATTCTTTCATAAATTGCACTATTGTACAATGTCAGATCTAAAATTTCTTGCCTGCTCTGCAATACTGGACCAATGAGTCGATCACAGGAGGAGCCACTTCAGGAGCATCATCTGGAAAACAGGCTGAAGCCACCATGACCTCACCTTATTTTCTGGTACTAGGCACTCAGCCATGACCGCAACCATGTCCTATTTGAAGAATTCTGTAATGGGACAGCAATTCAGTGTTTTATCAACCAAAACAGCAGTTCTAGGCGTACTCTGCTTTTCATCATAGATCAGCTAACAGTCCTGTGTTTGAATACCAAGTATTTTTCCTTTCTTTGACCATGGGTCTTGAATTAGTACCACGCTCAGCTCCTCTTTTCTGAACCTGCGACTCATAACAGCAGATGCTCCTTTTGCATGATGGAGCTTCACCGGCAGGAACTTACTTGGTTTCATTGCTGAGGCTTGCACGCTATTTTTTGCTTGTGCGAGGAGCGATAGACCCATCTATGTTTTTATTGGCCAGAGAAATAGGCTCGGCATTTTCGTATGAAGTTAGAGACCTAGTTACACCTTTTCGCTAGTTTGCTGTAATTTGATCCTCGTATTCAAAAGACAAATAACCTTGCTTGTAGATACCTTTTGCAAACTTAGATTTTACGTCGTTTCTTTGGGCCATGAAACTGTCGACAACTGGCTCTGGATCAACAGAATGTCCTTAAATGTATCCACATGCTCGGCTATCTCGACTGAAAACGTGCGTATTGAAACACTTTCCTGTGCTCTAGCTGGTAACTCACGTCACGGTTTAATCACAGCGGAATCATGCACGGCAGACACATATGCGGCGAACTTAAGACTTATGTCTGGTGTCTGAGTACCAATTTCTCGGGTCAGAGCACTTAGGCTACAAGGAGATTTCAGTGTGGGTGTCGTTAGAGCCCAGTGAAATGCTAGTCCGATACTTGGTACAAGACTCTCTTTTATTCAATGTTATCCTCGTTCTTTTATATACGATTTTTGATGATCTATGCATCTTCACAAATCGGTACTTTCCTATACTCAATTCATGCGTAAAAGAGATGGTTCAGTACGTTGCATTGTTTTGGAAATATGAACCTTAACCCAAAGGCGAGCGAACGACCGACGATGGGTAAAAAGCAGTATCAGCATGTAGCGCGCCGATACACTCGTAGTGCTCATGCTTACTCGACCTTGTTCCTTTGTTGGTTCTAGGTTGGTGGCTCATTTGGTTCTTAGGCAATTTAGTTTGCATTTTCAATTGCTTACGCTTTAGAGGGTACTATACTCCCTTTTCTACCAGAATGCAGTCCAGATGATCGAAGCGAAGGTTTATACGCTTTGCTTTGCAACATCTTCGTTGGCAAGCCCCTCGTAGATTGCCAAATTATGAAAGTCGGTGTAAACTCGTCAGCCTGAAACTGATGGAAGGGAGGCGTACGTGGCCAAAGCGGGTTTTGCTGGTGACCTCCTTCAGAGAAACATCGATTGTTCCACTTTCAGGACATACGGGAACAAGCCCCTATGACTTCCAAATTTTCTGATCACAAACCTAAAATACTATTAGGACTTCAGGCGTGAAGTTAACAAGAATCCATTGGTTAGCAAGTTGAGTGTTGTTTGTTTTGTTTTGTTTGGGATTTGTAGTCTCGAAAACGTGAAGTAACCTACGCTCAAGTTCATATGGAGAAAGGACTCCACCCAATTTCTCCTTAATTAGTCTCTTGAACATCAACACACAAGGACGGAACAACCTTCAATCTTTCTTCAAAAACCAGCGCTCAAGGACCAACTACGGTAAAAAATGAGCTGTGCTCAGCATGTGCCGCGTTTTAAACAGCGGTTTTAACATGTTTGATTTTAATGTATCCCGTGAGGATAATAAGCGTTGTTTCCGAAGATGTTTGTGCTACTTTTTATATGTAATTTAGTTTTATCTGATTGTCATTGCTTAAAATATTTTTATCTGTTGGCGAGTCAATAAATTAATAAATTATATATGTAATATTTAATTATATACAAAAAATATATAGAAACCACCACTGGAGGATCTCCAGATGCAACCTAGTACCCTTATAATCCTTGAGAATTCATTTCTTTAACCCTCAAGCACGTCCCTATCTTTTGATAGTTATCCACTTTTGGTGAAAGCGTTTCTGTCCATTTTCGGATTTTATTCACCAACATCGTCTAAAGAATGATCGTCTCTACAGTTTTTGACAGTAGCTCTACCTGTCATCTCGGTACATGGCCAGCCGTTTCAACTCAGTTTTGAGTCGTTTTTGACTCACTTTCGTCAATAGTAGAGTCACTCAAACTTGAGTAAATGTTACTGGCAGATGGATGTTTTTGATTTGTCGACTTGTTGACTTGTTGCTAGTAACATACACTCAAATTTGAGTGACTCCACTATTGCCGAAAGTGAGTCAAAAACGACTCAAAACTGAGTTGAAACGGCTGGCCGTGTAGCTACACGATTGCATTTTTCTCTCTGTTTCTCTTTACGTTTCGACTTCGTGCGCGCTCTCTTGAGCCAGTAAAGAATGAGTTTCTTTCCCTCTTACCGCAGTTCTACGCCTCGGTAGCTGCACGACTACATTTGCCTACTCTATTTCGCTTTCGTCTTTCTTCGCGCTCTCTCGAGGCAGTATAAGGATTAATACCGCTATGGTTTTATTCACGAGTAAGCTTCCAGCTCTCGCCTTAACCGTGATTCCACTTATGCCTAATGGAGTAATAAAATAACACATGTCTTCACTTGCTTATTATTATTTTGGAATCCTTTCATTTTTATTAATTCGTTTCTGATCACTACATCACTATTTATGTGAGAAAAATTGATTGAAGAATATCGGCAAAACCGCTCTACACTTTTGATTGTTATTTTTGTATTCTCCCCAGCGCGGAAGTAACGATCTTTGATGAAGTTTTTTCAGAAGCAGATAATTTATCATCTCCATGCAAAGCGCTAGGAGCGGACAGTAATTTTATTGCTAGAACAAATAGACATGAAGAGAAAGTGTATTGATAGATCCGTAAGAGAACGGCAGGCTTTGAAAAATTGAATAGATGTAAGTTTGAAAACGAGCGGAGGGCATTTGAACGGTAGAATACGATCAGGCACATATCTATCAATACACTTTCTCTTCATGTCTATTTGTTCTAGCAATAAAATTACTGTCCGCTCCTAGCGCTTTGCATGGAGATGATAAATTATCTGCTTCTGAAAAAAGTTCATCAAAAACCGCTCTGCTTTCATAAGTAGATAATGTTGCTACATTTCTGGTAGGGTTATGGAATGCAATGTCAGCTCAGCTGCTTCATTCGACGTATGTACCAATTATCTTATAATTTCAGCAAAAATTTTCAAAATTATGTTGACATCTTCCTTTTGAAGTAAGTGAGATATTATTCTTCGATTTACAGCTATACACTTTTAAGCGATTCTCGATATCTTTAACTTTTTGGCCGCCATGACATCGCTGGTTAAGCTGAAATATTACTATCACTATTTTCAAATGATATAAATGCGGCCAAATTGACCCATTGCACCTTGTTATGGATCCAAGATACTCTGAAAATAGTCACACTCTATAAATTAACTGTTCACATGGAAGAAACCAGATTGATTTCACAAGAAAATCGTAGACCGAATTCTAGGGACATATTGTTTAGTAAGTTTCTAACTTTGGCATATTATCGTTATCACATTGTATCATTTTGGTTTATTTAAAAAAAATCAATGGAAATGTATGAGAAAGTGATTGTATGTTTATAAAATTGTGCACCTTAACAAAATTATATTCAAAAAATGGGAATTCAAAAAAAATTGTAGTGGGAATTAAATTGTTTTAACTACCGTGTTGTCGATGGACCAGAAGTGAAAATCATTTAAGTGTTTTAAAGAGGTATTTTGTTTGATCTTTGAAATTTTCAGCAACATGGAGAGTACGTAGCGAACAATGTAATGTATAAATAAATACAAAAAAAAACTCCTCCAAAAGACTGGAATCAAGTAGGTGATACTAAGTTGCATCCACGAATTGACCCAATATGGCGCTTATAAACCGACATTACATCCATATTTCTCAATTGTTTTCCTCGTTATATAGTTTGTTTTTTTTTGTAGATCTGAGCAACAATGCTTATCCAGGCAAGCAAACAACAAGTTGAAATACCCTATTAGATTGTGGCGTTCAATTTCTTCTTATAAGAAATAATGCCAATGGTACATCCCTTGTTACTTTGTGCAGGACTGGGTTGCTGTGATCATAGAATTGTCCAAAGCAATATAATTGTTCATTGTCTTCTATTAGAAACACATTTGAACTTAGATGCCGAGAATTAATCCTCACTTCTATAAACACTCAAAACAAAGCTTCATGCAAAGCAAAGCCAGTTTTTTTAATGAACTTTTGCCACGTATGGAATCAAACGCTCCAATGATATAATCGGAAACAGTGCATTTAATAGAAGTAAACACAATTCGTTCAAAGTGTTTTGTTAAATTGCTTTTGCTAATCATCACTCATTTAACAAACCACAATCAAGTGCAGGATATTGCATGAACAAAACTTACTCTCCTCTCGACAAACTGAGATTCTGAAACAAAATGAACAGAGAAATTATGGCGAAAATTGCTAATCCCTTCCAGCAGCACTCCCGTGGGATTACACGAAGCAGCACCGACGGCTTTGAATCTCTTGCCTAAGTGGACATTTAGTGTGAAGCGTGGAAAACGTAAAAAAGTAAGCAAGGCAAATTGGTACTTCTGCAGCAAATATGTGAGCATGAAAGCGTCCAGAAACTGAGGGAAAAGAAAATAGAGCTTTTTGTGATGTTCACGTCCCTCATTCTACAGGAAGATTCAATTTACAACTATGCGGACGAGCACTTCATTCTAGTGGATAATTACTTTTTAATTGCATGCAGGGTTTTTCTGCTCGGATGTTTTAGATTAAAAGAATTGTCTGTTTTTTATTTTTACCGTCAGAAATAATCAAGGGTTTCTCTATTTTCATTTTATTTTCAGATAACGATTTTCGGACAGCAAGATATAATAGAAGTGAATGTTAAGTGAGAATATTTCTAAGCATTCTGGTGAAACAAACAAGTGAATAAAGTGCGGGCAAAATGTGTGTGACATCGAACGGATCGATTTTTCTCGAAACCGCAATCAACGCCAGCGGTACTATCAAAAGCACTCCGACCATCCAGCAGAGTAGTTTTCACAGCAACAGCAGCCAGATGACTTCAGTTGATTGCTTTTCGCGATTCATTCCATTTCGGTATGGACGTCGGCGAATCTGCGATTTGATCCTGCCGTGTCTGGTCAACTGCTGCCTGTTGCTGTTGGTTCTGCTGGTGCCAGCGTCAGATGCCGCAATTTCAAATAGAGGTGAGTGGTATTATTTCTTCACTGTTCTATCGCCAGATCAAAAAAATCTTTCTGAAAACTGGTTGCTTTAAATAGAAGATTTCCATGCTGTGAATAAGTTAAACATTCACGCTCTGTTCATATGTACTGGAGCATTTCATTTGTTGGAACCGTTTGACTACCCGTAAACAATCAGCATTTAATGCTATATTATAATAAAAGGAGCGTTGATTCATGCTCACTCAGAAGTTTGAGGATGCGCATTACCCACATTGGAAACATGCAGACACTCAAAAATAACAGCTGATCCTTCAATCACGTGGTGGGGCATGGAACCAGAAGCGGCAAACTAAAGGGTGTATTCGATAAAAATGGCACACAGATATATACTCATCAAAATTAAACTGATTATCGGATTTTCTTGAAATTTTCAGGGAATGAAAAACTACTAATGAGTTTTGATTTACAACATTTGTTTTATTCAATTTCGTCTCCCATCCCGAATGCCCGCACCTTCCTTTTCACTCCACCCATCAAATTTTGTACAACCGATTTTCCCAGTGTTTTTGTTGTTTTTACCCAAATTTTCTTCAATTCTAGCTCTGTTTTTATAGTTTTGGGATGTTTGCGAAGTTTCGTTTTCATTATTTCCCAGCATTTTTCAATTGGACGAAGTTCCGGTGAATTTGGTGGGTTCATATCCTTTGGCACAAAATTGACTCCGTTGGCTCGGTACCACTCCAATACGTTTCGAGCGTAGTGGCAGGATGCTAGATCAGGCCAAAACAGAGTTGATCCTTGGTGCTTCTTAAGGAATGGCCAGAGACGCTTCTTAAGGCACTCTTCCGTGTAAATCGCACCGTTTATTGTTCCGGAAGTGATGAAGGGAGCACTTATTTCACCACACCCGCAAATCGCCTGCCAGATTAGAAACTTCTTTGCAAATTTCGATAGTTTCTTCTTTCGAAAATCCTCCGGAACATCGAACTTCGACTTGTCAACGAAATATTCTTGCCCAGGAAGTTGACGGAAGTCGGCCTTGACGTATGTTTCGTCACCATCACGATGCAACCGGATTTGGTGAGCAGCTTCGTGTAAAGTTTCCGTGCGCGGGTTTTCGCAGTGATGTTTTGTTTTTCATTCCTGTTTGGGGCTTTTTGCAATTTGTGAACATGTAACCCAGCACGCTTCATGGTTTTCTGCACAAAACCGACTGACACCTTAGACTTTTTAGCGACATCTCGAATTGACATGTTTGGACGATTCTTGAATTGTTGTACGACTTTCCTGGCCATTTTACTGTCCATTGGACCACTTTTACGACCACTCTCTTCCTTCCTTTGGACACTCAGACGCTCCTTGAAGGTTCTTATTACACGAGACACAGTTGTTTTTGCAATTCCAAGCCTTTTAGCAATCCACCGGTGGGACGCCCCTGGATTTTGATTGTGAGTGCACAAAATTTTCTCACGGACAATTTCTTGTTTCGACGACATGACTGGAACTACTGAATGTATAACTATGAAACTTGGCAGATGTAAATAATACACTATGGATAAGATCTACTCAAATTTCTAGGTTTTTTACTCATACGATTCAAAAGTTACAGAAGATTTTCTGTGTGCCATTTTTATCGAATACACCCTTTATGTGAATTTTTTTGCCTTGTTCAATGCATTTTAATCTACCTCAACTCAGAAGCAAAGCTTCGTAATGTCTCTTAAGCAATAAGTGGCCAAAAGAAGAATGTGTCAGCAAAAGTCAAATAAAAATACTCAAGGCTAAAAAAAGCTTTTTAACTGTTTATTTTGTTAAGCAATGAAGGCCTTCCCAAGTAACATTTCCGCTAGCAACCAATTTGGTTTTATTATGGAACCAAGAGGTGCCAATAGGTTTAATCTTTTTGCCACGTTTATGAAAACCTACACAGATAGTTTACAACGATCTATCTCGAACGAACTTCTATCAAAGGTTTTATTTCTCCTTCATGAGCTCGTCAAATGGTGTTTTGACCACTTTGCCTCCAGTAAATGCATTAAACGGCAAATTGGTCAATAATATAGTGATTGGTTTTTATTAATACTAAAATTGTTAGCTGGGCTTTATCCTTCGTTATATCAACATATGCAAGAACGATAAAAGAGGAACAGTGATTGGCTGGTCCTCGGTAAATTCACTTCGTACATTTTGTGAAATTACTAGCAACACCAATCTTTCTTGCGATTGATAATGCATTTGTGTTATAGTATGTATGAAAATTATATTAAAAAGGATTTATTCCGTTAATATCTCTTGGCACATGGGCATCCTATGTAAGCCATCAATTCCATCAGTTCGTAAGACTCTCGTTCTTCGAATTTATCTTAGTAAATTAAGAAGGTGAGTTCTTAATGGCTAGATATTCGCGGGTAAAGTTCATGGCTACATTTTTCAGCTGGGCTAACGGACGGATTGACTAATGGATATTCTTTGTTGAATTTACAACTCTGGGCTCCAAACAAACCAGAATATGCTATTTTTGATAATATATAATGGTAGTTAAAAAGTTATCACAAACATTCCATATAACCTTCCTAAGATATTGGAGTCAATTCTGACCCATGGCGCAACCGCAAATAACGCAATTTTTTTTTCAATCAATCGGGCTGACATTTTCTGACTAGTAATATTTAACGGAATTCTTCATAGGGGAGGACACGGCTTAAGCACCCCAAGACCCTATTCCAAGCACGAGGTAAACGTTAACCTACAACGGTCACTTTTTGCAGTATAGTGCTCCATGTAGTGAAGCATCATACTGCAAAAAATGAACGTTGTAAGTTAACGTTCACTCGGTGCTTGGAATAGGGTCTTGGGGTGCTTAAGCCGTTCCCTACCCTATTTGTGTAAATATATTTTTTTTCAAATCAGTTCAAGCTGGTTGTACAAAAAAAACGTGACACATAAAACGTTGAGGTCAATATTGACCAGGATTTCAGAATTTTGAAATTTTGACTTAGAGTCAATGTGCATGCATGATTAGAAAGGTTCTGATCGCACAAATGCATTGAAGAAAACAAAACAATTCCGTTAACATTGTCCCCCGGGAATCTTCTTCAAAGGAAAGAGAATTTTAGTTTGGCTTTGTTAAGGTTAAAGACTTCGTAATTATTTTTTGGATTCAATGATTGCATAGTCCTTGTATTGATAAATCTGTTTGAACATATGTGTGAAAAATAGAAAATCAAAATCTAGTGTTAAACTTACCACTACACGTGTATCCGTATTTGAGACATGTGTTTGCGTGGGAAGTATTGAAATTTCCTGCAATACATATTTATTTGAATAACTCAAGAGGTGAAATTGCTTGCGTATCGCTTTTCGATAATTAGGTTTTGTAAGGGAGCCTCCCCCCCCCCCCTTCAGAAAGAGAAGTGTCTCGAATCACCTTAGAAAGATTTATTGCCTTCAAAAACCTTCACATGCCAAATTTAGTACCATTTGCTTGATTAGAGTTATGCTGAAATTTGTGTTTCATTTGTATGGGATCCCCCCCTTTCAGAATGGAGATAAACCTCAGAAACTTTTTTTACCTATGAAAACCCCCCAACATGCCAAATTTGGTTCCATTTGCTTGATTAGTTTTGCAAAAAAGTGTGCAAATTTGCACATTTGAAATTGTTTGCTCAATTTACGCCCAGAAACGTCCGGATTACGTCTTATTCGATTTCTGGTTTCTGGTTCGTCTGGTAACTCCTTTGTGTTGAATTTGGACATTTCCAGTTTCCTTGAACCGTTTCAAGGTTCGAAAAACAAAACGCTTACTCACACCGAACTGCTTAAGGCTATTGAATATCTGACACGATCTAAGGCTTCCATGGTAGCTGATATATATAAACATACGGGATCACTTATTTATCTTCAGCGATAAGCTGTCAAAATATACACTCAAAACGGGTATAATCAATTCACCTGTTAAAATTACCCAGCTGAAATAAACCAACACTGAAAAAAAAGGTGACTTGATATGTGTCCTACTCCAAGACAGTTGATGCAGAGCTGGTGTTTTTTTTAACGAAGTCTAGCCGGCTGTTTTTCTTTAATTTTAAGAGCAACTCACACTGCGGTAGTGTGTGAGCCTGTAGTTGGGGCATCTTACAACATTCTCTGAGGTGACGTGTGTGGATGGTTTAGCTTGGGCTGGCTTGATGGACTGGCAGTTGGTTGACTTCGCTTGGTTTTAGATTTACACATCTGTAGTGCGCGCGATCGGTTGTGGATGAAGTTCAACAGGATTTTGTATTGTGGAACATCGCCTTCCTCTCACTGAGCCTACCAATCCAACAAAGATTATTCGTCCAAGATGCTGCTCAAGCACTCAACTAGGAATGAATTACAGTGAGCCTCGGCAGATTTGACCTTACCCAAGATACCCACGGGTCGGTTCAACTCGTCCGTAAGTTTGCAAGGACCGAAGCTGATTTTTTTCTGACTGAAGAAATTTTCATAATCAATGACATGTGTTGTTTAACGAGAAAGTTTTTATTTTCGTAACGATTGCTGATTGTCGTTCATGCGGTCGTATAGTTAAACGCGATGCTTCACCCTTCAAAGCACTTCGTAGGTAGTGAAGTTCATACACCAAAGCAATTTGATGATTTTAATAAATCGCAAAATTCAATCCTTTAGTCGGATTTCCCTCCGAATTCAGGAGTTTGGAAAGCTTAAGGGTCACTTGGTAGGCAGAGAGCACATTTTGAGTCGTCGATTGACACCGGCAGTTGACATAGAAGCTCCACGGATGAGGGTAGGGAGTTTGCTCACAAAAGATACTTTGAGCTCGAAATAAAGATTTTTGAATTCCTAGCGATTTTCTAAGAGACCCACCTCCTGATCCTCAAATGCCTCTATCACATTTTAGGCGTCCTCAAACTTGTCCCACTGCTGATCTAAGCGCTCGATACGTGTGGGAAGTTGATTTACTGTACTTACGTACTTACTCCGCATCGAACTTTTGGAAGAGTTTCGCGAAACCGAGAATGTTTCCAATTCCAAAAAATACCAGGTCCGAACAGCTTCAAACGAGACGACAACTTTGGGAAATCTTCCCGGGTTTCAGAACCATTTAGTGTCTCAACAAATTTCAGGGATAACCGACGAATCTAGTCTTTTTTGCGACGATGAGATAATAGACTTACTTACCTTACCAAGCAGACAAAAGCCGGCGTGGCATCTGCTGTACACAGAAGTTGTCTCCATTCTATTCGGTCCATGGCTGTCACTCGCCAGCCTCGCTGTCTGCGGAGGGTCCGCCTTCTACTTGATCGATCCTCCGTCGGTTCGTCTTCGAGAACCATTTTCACAGGGCTGTCGTCCAACATTCTTACGACATGCACAGCTCATCGTAGTCGCCCGATTTTTGCGATGTATACGATGGGAGGTTCTCCAACTGGTGCAATTCGTGGTTCATTCGCCTCCTCCACGTTCCGTCTTCCATCTGCACTCCACCGTAACATTGTCTTCTCGTGAGCCTCTTCCCTTCATGTATTTTGTTTTCAACGCATTAATCACATGCCCAATCCTACCAGCTTCAGTCTTAAATCTGCTGTACGTTTCCGCCATCGTCTCAAAGTTACGTGCTACGATGTCAACGTCGTCGGCGAAGCCAAATAGTTGGACAGCCTTCCTGAAGATCGTGCCACTCGTGTCTATCCCAGCTCTTCGAATCACATCCACCAGTGCAATGTTAAACAACAAACACGACAATCCATCCTGGTCCGTAGTAGCGCGGGCACCCATGAATCTTGCTTGGTATTGCCCCACGAACTTCTTTGCAATTGGTGACAGGCGGCGGCATAGTATTTGGGAGAGTAACTTGTAGGCAGCGCTCAGTAGCGTGATCGCACGATAATTGCAGCAATCCAGCTTGTCGCCCTTTTTATAGATGGGACACACTATTCCCTCCATCCAATCCTCCGGTAAACATTCCTCCTCCCAAATCTTGGTAATTAGCCAGTGCAGCGCTCTGGCCAGTGTTTCACCACCGTATCTCAATAACTCGCTTGGAAGTTGGTCAACACCAGCGGCTCTATTGTTTTTCAACCGACCAATTTCCTCCTCAACTTCCTGAAGGGTTGGGGTCGGGGTCTTGTCATCTTTTGCGCGTGTTCCTAGATTTATTACCGAGCCACTTTTTTTCACTGTACCACAACCGGTCAGGTACTCGTCGAAGTACTGCTTCCACCTTTCAATCACCTCACACTCTCCTGTGAGAAGGTTGCCATCCAGGTCTCTGCACGTATCAGCTTGTGGTACGTAGCCTTTGCGCGAGCTGTTCAACTTCTCATAGAATGTGTGTGTGGCGTTAGCACGGTACAGTGCTTCCATTTCTTCGCGGTCTCGATCTTCTCTCTGGCGCTTTTTCCTACGAAGAATATAATTTTGTCTGTTCCGTGCCTGTCTATACCGTTCCACATTCGCTCTCGTACGGTGTTGCAGCATTCTTGCCCGTGCTGCATTCTTCTTCTCTACTAACTGCTTGCATTCGCCATCAAATCAGTCATTTTTTCGATTCGGTGCAGAAGTAGTGTGTCACTAATGCAATGCTACCAATTACGGTGCGAATATTTCTCCAGTCATCCTCAAGAGTAGCAGCGCTAAGCTGCTCTTCCATTGGTAGGGCTGCTTCTAGCTGTTGCGCGTATTCCTGGGCAACTCCGGTTTGCCGTAGTAGCTCGATGTTAGGCCGTGGCTTCCGAATTCGTCGCGTGTTGTACACCGTCGAGAGTTTTGAGCGCATACATACTGGTCCGAGTCTATATTCGCACTGCGGTAGGTGCGAACGTTGATGATATCGGAGAAGAATTTCTCGTCGATTAGAACATGGTCGATTTGATTCTCTGTTCGTTGGTCAGGTGATCCCTAGTGGCTTTGTGGATGTCTTTACGGGGGAAGAAGGTACTTCTAACTACTAAACCACGGGAGGCCGCAAAGTTTACGCATCGTTTGCCATTATCGTTCGATACGGTATGCAGGCTGTTAGGCGCTATTACCGGTCTGTACATTGCCTCCCGTCCTACCTGAGCGTTCATGTCACCAATGACGATCTTTACGTCCCGCTGCAGGCAGCCACCATACACTGCGCGTAGAACGCTTCTTTTTCGTCATCGGGTCTCCCGTCGTGTGGACAGTGTACGTTGATGATGCTGCAGTTGAAGAATCGAGCCTTGATCCTCAGCTTGCACATTCTAGCGTTGATCGGAAACCATCCAATCACGCGTTGACGCATTTTGCCCAGCACGACAAAGCCGGTGCTCAGCTCGTTTGTGGTACCACAGCTCTGGTAGAAAGAAGCCGCTTGATGCCCGCTTTTCCATACCTTCTGTCCTGTCCAGCAAACCTCCTGCAGTGCTACGACTTCGATGTTACGTGGTTAAAGTTCGTTATAGATTATCCTATCGCAGCCAGGGAACCAGAGCGATTTGCAGCTCCATGTTCCGAGTTTCCAATCGTAGTCCTTAATTCGTCGCCTAGGTCTTTGCCGATTGTTCCGGTCCGTATTAACTTCTGTATTATTTGTAACATTGATTTTTTTAAGGAGGCCGAAGAACCATCGAGCACAGCACTGTTTAGAGTCCTACGCTGGCACAAGGACATTGATCAGCCGCTCGTAACATGGAGAACAGATGCTCAGATAGACTGCATCCTTTGAAAGGGGCAGCTCCCCCTTCCCTGTCAGCATATGACCAAGGTCCCACCGGGGTTGGTAACCCGATCTTTCCTATGGTTACTTATACCCTAGTCGGCACCACGGGGTGGTAGGGATAGGATTGACTGGACAAGAGGCTAAGGATCGCAGTAGGATCTATTTTATACCTGCAGGTACGCGAAGTACCAATGGTACGCATTATCCAGTCATTTATCAATCAAGATAGTAGACTTAGTCACACCAAATTGATAGCGGAAAACTGGATTGCTGATTTGATCTTATTGCTAGTCTAGTCTACATGAACCGGTCGTGTGTTATACACAACTCCATTCATTTTTAAATACAATTTTTAATATTATGCGATGGATATTCATTTATTAATTTAATCTTAATTTTGGTTCCGAATTGTGTCACATCCAATTTGTAAAAAAAAAAGATTTTCGTTTTGTTGTTGTTGTTTCATGAAAGTCCACTTTAACGATAATTGTGAGCAGTGTCTCCAAAAGTAACACAACACATCTGGAAGAATCTGCCCTATTATTGGTTACATACTTCAATATAATGGTTCAAACGTTCTAAACAATGCTAGATAACACCAGACCGCGTACATCCTAGCCCTTCAAACAGCTTCTCATTTCCCATATAAAAGCTTCTCCTCCTCTTTTGTACTTCCTCTGATCGGAGGCACGCATCTCGATTGCTCCCGAGTCACATGATGACGGCATCAATTGCAAACGATGATAGAGTTTCCGCCTGAATTCCCTTCGCCAAAGGCGGATGCTGGGAATGAAACACCCTCGGTTCACGCCATTCCAGACTTTGACCAATGTAGCTTTCATCAGTCGGTTGCTCTTCGCTCCCGATGATCAAAATGGCTGGGAAACCAACATCCAGCGACCAGTGAAAAGGAAAATAACATTTCAATTAGCTAATTGAGAGATTTGCTGTAATAAAAGAGGAGTTTAATTTTCCCTCGCTTCTGTTCGAATTTCATCCCGCTGTTCAGTTCTGCTACCTAAAGGAAGCCTCGTTGACGTCCGACATCGGAACCAGTCATTCAGATATGATGCGATATGATTGGCCATGATTATGGATGGGTGCCGGTGCGTATAATCTTTTTATTTTTTGTATTTTAAAAAGATGTACGGTTTTTTTGTGCGTTTCTTAGAGTTGTACTCATATACCTCCCAAAATTTAAACACTAGCTGAAATTGTCGTTCGGTGAATCACATTCCCTACAGCTCCAATTGTGAGTGCCCTTCTGACAGAATACGTGTTATTTTAGATTTCAGATGACATTCATCACGGTCCGTTCAACGGCTTTCCAGTTTCTTCGTTTAAGAAATTTTAAGAAAATATCATCTAGTTGGTATATTTTGATGAATCTATCCAAAAGCAAGCAAACGTGAGATCCAAGGTTTCTCCGTTCCTCAGATATAAATTGAAATCTTGAAATTCAAATGAATTATCTAAACAGGAATCAATCTAAGCAATAATTTAAAATAATAACAAATTCCTATCTTCCTTGATCACAGACCCGACAACGGATAACAGAAATCGGTCTAATTGAATTAATCAATCATGTCAATCTAAAAAGTTGATTCTTAACTTATGTTTCTTCTTTCTCCCGGCGAGAAATATAATCGTCATAATAAATCTTTCATCGAGGCTCGGTAGCTTCATATCCGATCAAAGATTAATTCACAAATTATTAATAATGGACGAGTAGGCCTTGTGTCTTCTTTGGTGGATAGAAAAACGAAAGAAATCGTTGCTCCTGACTACCTACTCAAACAGAAACCTATTTATTCTTCTCGAGCGTATTGTCTGCTCTCAACTTGACTCAACTTGGCAACTCAACCGAAGCATAATGACAATCCGTGCTCAGGGAATCCGGCGAACCCACCGCTTCCAACTTGCTCATATCGTACCGACTAGGAGCCTCCCAAACACACAGCTAATCCAATTAGGAACAATTTGTTCGCCGGTACAGATTTAGCGCTTGTCTCTGGATCCAATTCCACCAGTTTGTTCACTTCCGAGTAATAAACCGGCGCTCATTTGGTTTCGTGTCCGGATCGTCGAAGTTTGTTTATGTTTTTGCTCGGCCGATACCAATGTCTTGGACCGATGGAGAAAGAGAGGGAGACATGGCTCTCTCATTAGCTCAATCTACATGAGCCCGTGAAAATGCTTCTAAACGACTTCGACCAAACGTCAATTTTCCGAGAGAAGTCCGACTGGATATTCTTTCAGAGCAAACTTTTCCAATATCATCATCTATCGTTGTCTAAATTGGCAAGAGGGGATGAAGCAAAACTTACGGGTCGGGATGGGAGGTTTTGCTAAATGTACGGTGCACAAGCTACGACAAGTTTCGGTTGAATTATTATCCGGGCGAGAATTTTCTTCTCGGAAAATCAGTTCCAGCTCGATGAACATCGGCGGCAGGCAGGAAACTATGATGCGGTTCTCGGTTTGGATTACGTTTTACCAAACTTTTCGTGTTTGTGTTTGCTTGTGTATGAAAAATGAACTTCAAGGTTCGTGAGGTGGAAAATGGAAGCGGAGGAATTATTTTTTTCTTTTTCTGATTGGGAAGGGAGGAAATATTAATAATAACCATCAATAACTGTCATCGGCAGCTTCGCAAATCGGGTGGTTCTTTATTCTTTCCTTCGCACCATTTTTCTGTCTGATGGAAGTTGATGATTTTGAAGTTTTTTTTCCTCTTAATGAACTTTCGTCTCTGGGGCTACCGAAACTCTACTGGGCCAGTTTATGTAAGGTTCTAGACCCCCTACAAGCACCGTTTGTATGCATCGAGGAAACGTCCTTCCTCTGACATGACCACGCACAGTATTCAACAGTTCATTTTGATAAAGAAATTGGAAATTCTAGGCACAGGTGATTGGCATGTGGTAAACAGAGCAAATTACAAAAAAAAAAAACAATTATGTACGTCGTAGTCGTGGTAAGTACATCGATTTACACTCCGATTTACACTCGATTTACAACGCGATGGATCAAGAAGGTGTATCGTGTTTGGGATGTTGTTTCGAGGTTATTTCTTGACGGATTTCTAATATAAAGACTGAACTCGGAAAAAATTAGACACGCAAAAATTATCACCAAAAATTCATTCTAAATTTTTCATTTTAATAAGCATTCCTCTCGTTAAATTTGCCCGTTTATGATGCCAGTTGTAACAAATGGCTTGCTGTACCGTCCGCACTCGCAGATCGCCTGCCACAACAGGTACTTCTTCGCGAATTTGTCCATCCTTCTCTTCCGGAACTTTTCCGGAACCTCCATGCGGGACGTACCGACAAAAAACTCGAGGCCGGGTATTTGTTTGGTGTCCGCCTTGATATGTGTCTCATCGTCCATGACGAGACAGCCTGGCTTGACCAGCCACTCACGGTACAACTTCCGCGCACGCAATTTGACCACCGTGTTTTGCTTGTCATTTCGGTTTGGCGCCTTCCTGACCTTAAAAACACATAGCCTAGCCCGCTTCATGATCTGCTGGACGAACCACTTCGACGAATTGATCTTTTTGGCCACGTCTCGGGTGGAAAGTTTCGGGTTATTCTTAAAGTACTGCTTTATCTTCCGTGCCTTCTCTGGGTATTCCGTTTTCGGTTTTCGACCGCTCGATGGTCTTCGTCTCCTGGAACATCTTCACAACGCGGGACACGGTGAAATGGTGGATTCCAAGCCTTTTGTCGATCCATCTGTGCGACTGACCAGGATTATCGATCACCGCGCCCAAGATTTGCTGGCGTACTACTTCTTGTTTCGAAAGAATCTTGTAAACTACTTGACAAATCGCGATAAAATTTTGCACACATTAACATAAACATCAACAACTCTAGACTAATATTACCCAAAATTTCATTAATTTTCACCCTCGTGATAAAAAGTTACACCCAAAACAAAGTGTCGCAGTTTTTCCGAGTCCAATCTTTAGGTTACACCATTAGAATTTGTGATCGCAGCAAGCCATGCTTGGAAACTGACGTGTTTTGTTTTTGCTGCGTCCATTTCGCAAAAAATTAAATCAAAAATATATTCGTAATTCAATCTAAGCGAACAGTGAAATCATAAAATCTCCTCGTGTATGGTGTAGGATGTAGTGAATTTAATCGATTCCATCCAAAGATTTGTGATGGTCGGTAGGTTTTCCCCGTTCTTTTTGTTTATTGTGCTTCGCCCCCCACCTGGAGGATGAGTTAACATCAGCTTAGTTGTGTTTGTTAGTGCTGTTAGTATTGTGCCACGCGGACATAAATGATTAAATTAAAGTATTTTTCCGCCTTGTCGTGAGTGACTTGATGATTAAAGCATTTAAGAAGTCGATATAGAGTCGCCTAATAACGGAGGATTTTGATTGCTGGCTGTGTGTGGATCGAGAAAAAAGAAAACCAGTGCAATGTAAAAAATGGCCATTTGCTGGTCAGAAGCAAAGAACGAAGCTAACGCGCATGCGCGTGTGTGTGGCTGGCATATAAAATGCACTCATCACGTGGTTTACAGATGGAGAGCTGTTAAGTTTTTTTTCTCTTTTGTTGCACAATGTTTGTGATTTTTCAAGTTATATTTCTAGGATTTTTTTTCAAGAGGGCGAATCTAACAATGAGATATTCTCTCCTCTCTCGCTCTCTTTCATTTATTACAGCGCCATTATTTCTTTCGATGGATTATTTAGCACAGATAGAAACACACCAGTGCTGGCTAGCATACTCTACAAATATTAGAATGAAAAACGTAAAGCTGAACGGAATACGAATGAAATAGAAAGTAGAGTCTCTGAATTACAAATTCGCCCTATTGAATAAAAACCCTAGATTTCATCTCGGAAGTGTATTTTACTTGTGATTTACATTATACTGCATTTTTGCGTGAAGTACTAATTGTATTCGGGCTGTTCCATTTGAAAAAGATGATGTGGAAATGTTTGCCGAACAGTGGAGTGCTACTTCTGTAGAGACATAAATGCATCCTTTAGCATCACAGGGAAGCCGTCCAAATGAAGACTGAAAATTAGCAACAATATCCGGTGAGATCTTTCTTAATTTGAACGATAATGCTAAATACCTGCCATCCTCAAAACAATAAGATTTGATGATGGAAGTGTATGCACTATACTTATGTCCATTTGATGTTTGTACTGTGTTTATTCGGGGCTTGTTGTTAGTGAAAGTAACCTCGGAATGGACGTGAGTAATCAGGCATTCTGAAATGGGTCGCTGGAACCCAACAGAGCTATCACCGTCCAAGTTCTGGGCTAAACATGTCGACTACAGTTCGTTTAGCTACAAACAATTTTCTTCCATAAAACCACTGCCGGATGGAAGGCCTTGGATTGTAAAACAACCAACCACCCCCCAGTTTTGGAGTTTTAACGAGCTTTGCCTTCATGATTGCACACATTTTTTCAATTGCGCGAAGTTCCGGAGTGTTCGGAGGGTTGACGTCTTTTGGTACAAAAACTACATTATTATCTTTGTACCAGTCTAAGACGGGCTGGGCATAGTGGCAAGATGCCAAATCCGGCCAAAACAGTGTCGGGCCATCGTGAGATCTCAAGAAGGGCAGAAGTCGTTTTTGGAGGCATTCGTCCTTGTAGACTTGTCCGTTGACGGTCCCAGAGGTGATGAAGGGCTGACTCATTTTGCCACATCCGCAGATCGCTTGCCAGACAAGGAATTTTTTGGCGAATTTCGACAGTTTCTTCTTCCGTACACTCTCCGGAATGGCCAACTTAGAGGTGGTGACGTAGTGTTCCTGTCCTGGCATTTGTTTGGTGTCAGCTTTAATGAAGGTCTCATCGTCCATCACAATGCAGAACGGTTTTGTGAGCCACTCCCTGTACAGTTTTCTTGCACGAGTTTTGGCCTCCGAGTTCTGTTTATCGCTCCGGTTCGGTGCCTTCTGGACCTTGTACACATGTAATCCAGAACGTTTCATTGTTTTCTGCACAAAACAAACTGAAACTTTCGCCTTTTTCGCAACATCCCTGATCGAAACGTTCGGATAACGCTTAAATTGGTTCAATACTATCCTGGCCTTCTCCGGATTTGATGTGCCACGTTTTTTGCCACTACCATTTTTCCGCTTAGTTGTCTTACGGTCCTTGAACGTTTTGATCACATGAGATACGGTTGAATGTGCGATTCCGAGCTGTTTTCCGATCCATCGATGAGAAGCGTTTGGGTTTTCGAAGTGAGTGCCCAAAATTTGTTGGCGCACTATTTCTTCATTCGAAGCCATCACTGAAATCACTCGACCTGTTTTCACGAAATTCATTACACAATTGACACAACACAATGAAATACATTCAGATAAAATCTCAATAATTCTTACCCACACGATAAAAAGTTACGAACAATTGCGTGTGTCCAAATTTTATCGAATACAGTCTTTATTCTGCCTTTTATTGTATGGTTTAGACTAGAAATGCTCATCCTAAGGGACTGAAACTAGCGGCCAGAAAGATACGTTTTTTGGCTCGTTTTTGCCCACCATGCATTGTGTGTAAAAACTTATTTGATCTTTTTTGGTCTTCTCTTGAACATTCAGGCGCCAACAAAATTTCTTTCTACAGAAATATAATCTCGTCAATGTAAGCCGTCTTTCGTTTCAACAAATCCAGGTCATCTTCCTTCTCAAATCCGAAAATGTTTTTTTAAACCGTCAGTAATATTCAAATATTTGCTCCGAGAATAGTGAACCAGCATCAGTTTTGATGATGATATCGGTGAAACGTTGATTCCAGCTATACTTTTGTTAAACAACTCGATATTATGCGCTCTGGAAAATACCTGTTGCAAGCTTTTTTGAGAAGATAATGTGATGCGAATGTAGCCGAACGTATTTCCTCCATAGCATACCTTGATGTAGATGGTTGAAGCTCCAGAACGGGGTTCGGTGGTTGCGGACTACCCAACGGACGAGTTTTTCAAGCTACTGAGAGTCTTTGATGCTACCTGAAATTCTGCTGTTGGTCCAAAATTTGAACAAATTAATAACAAATTATTAACTGTACAGGATCCCATATCGCCCAAACACAATGGTAACACCAACGTGAAAAGTGTGCAATTTGACAGTTATGTACACGGCATGTTCGCATGTGAGAACAAGACGAACAGTAACGCTATGCATCCTCTACAGTATATAATCTGCTTTATTTGAACCATTCATTCAATTATCTTCCGGTCAAGGAGAGAGTAACGTAAAATTTAGTATACATTTTGGAAAACATTTTGGAAAACCATGCAAAGGTCGTATTTTCGAAAATTATTCGAGTATGGTAAAATTAAATCACAGATAAGGTCTGTATCCACATTAATCCGGACACCGTCAAATCATTGAAACTTTTGAAATATTGCACGTAGGAATGAAAAATTTCACTGTGGTGTAGCTGAGAGTCTATGATGAAAAAGATTTTGATTGATGTTTACATTTCATGTTTAGTATTCAAGATGGCGACGAAATAAAAACAAATGCGCGGGCGAATTTTGTACGGGCGTACGGCAAATCCTGACTTGTCAATACAGGACCTTGGAAAAACATTGGATTTGCCTAAATCCACTGTTCACGATGTGCTCAAATCATTTTCGGAACGTTTGACGGTAGAGAGGAAACCGAGAAGTGACAAAAACATTGGACGCGCTAATTCTGTCATGGACCGAAAGGTGAAAAGGATATTAACGAAAAACCCAAATCTCTCCATTCGAACGGTGGCTCGTAAAATAGGGATGTCGCCTGGTTTGTCCAAAAAGCAAAACAACGTTTGGGACTTAAGTCGTATAAAGTAATAACAGTTCCAAATCACAACGACAAACAGAACTTGGTAGCTAAATCATGGGCTCGACGTTTGTACTGCGAATATTTGACGAAGTGTTATGGACGATGAAACTTATGTCCTGGAGGCTTTCAAGCAGCTTTCAGGGCTGGCTTTTTATTCTGCTGTGGCCAGAAATGCTGCAGCTGAGCTTTTCAGAACGAAGAAGGCATTGAAATTTCCAAAAAAATACCTTGTGTGGCAAGCAATTTGCACAAGTGGCAAAAAGAGTAAATCTTTTGTCACTGCAGGCACAATCAACAAGAAGAAAGAGTGTCTGCAGATGCGATTGAAACCTTTCATGAAAAGTCACAAAAAAAACCTTTGTTCTGGCCCGATTTGGCATCATGCCACTATGCTAAAACTGTGATGGAGTGGTACCAAGCAAATCAAGTGAACAGTGTACCAAAAACCTCAAACCCGCCCAATTGCCCAGAGCTACGACCAATCGAGAGATACTGGGCTCTGATGAAGCGGAAGCCTTCTGGAAAGAAGCAAGGAATCAAAGACATCAAACCCTTCCAGCAAATTTGGACAAAGAGGACTTCGACGATTCCTGAACAGTCTGTAAAAATCTTAATGGACGGAGTTAAGCGCAAAGTTCAAAAAATTTATGCAAATACCGAATAACTATGTTTTGTCTTCATGAATTGTTAAAACACATCCCATGAATCTGAAATAAACAACTACGACGGAAATATAATGCGAAATTTATGTTTAATTCATGTTTTGAGGTGTCCGGATTATTGCGGATACAGACGTTATATCGAGAACGGACTCTCTTACAAAGGTCATCATCAAGAGCTCAAAATTAAAAAAAAAAAAATCTAAAATCGGATTCTTGAGATTCTTTGGATATCAGAATACGTTTATTTTCGCAAATATTAAAATTTTGAGAAATGCACCGAGAGTTGATGTTCCAGAAACTTTGCGTAATAACTTCAAGCTTTTGCCGTCAAAAAATAATAAAAATCGTTTTTTGAGATATCTTAATTTTTAGAATAATTGTCGACTTTTCTCCGAATTTGTTTTTTTTCAGTTTATATTTTTTTCACAACTTTCACACATAGGGTCACAATTTGCTCTTTGACAGTTTTTTTGTACAGCCAAAGGTTTTCGAGCTAAAAATTATTAATTGAAGTGCTATTCAAAATGCTTACGCCCTTTTTTAAACTGGCTCTTGAGTCGCAAAAATCTATTTAGCATGGAAAATGCCCAAATGCCCATACGCCAAACGCGTATGCACAGTTTCATTCAAATAAAAAAATATCAAAAATAATGTTCCACATTTCCAGGTCATTTCGACTTGAAACGCTCAATAACAACACAAATTTCAGGGGATAGTCTTCAAGCAATTTTTGCTGCTTCAATAGTAGTGAAATTGTATCTTTTATGACTTAAGTTAAGTTACTCGTACTAAGCACTGTAGGGCGCGTGAAACACTATCGCTAACTATTGGCGTGGCATGGTGCAATTGCATTCTAGTGTATCGTAAAGCAAGAACATGAAACACAGAAGAACAACATCTAGAAACACCCGTACGAAACGACCAAAAATATATTAAAAACTATTCATCAGCAACACATGTTTGACAGTCACAGTCGTCGGTTCGTCGCTATTGGCATTCTCGTCTTTCCGAAAAGTTACTCGTCCACCAAACTTCATCCGTCTGTTTGCTAGAAATGTTAATAAAACTTACACAATTCCCCTTAGCTCTGCCTTGGCAAGCAGCAGAACCCACCGCTTTCCATCTCACTGCTGGCAAGAACCTACCTCGGGAAAGGAGCACTCAACATTGTTTCTTGACACTTTCCTCCTCAGAGCAGCTGTTCTTGTATCATTCTTCAAAAACTGGTGAGATTAGAAACTTCCCCAAGTGACAAGGCAGAGCAAGCGCATATGTGTAGATCCATCCTTGCAGTAGGTTCCGTTGCGAACCTCAATGGCCTGGATTCCCAAGTCATAAACGAGAGAAAAGGATGTGATAAATGGTGGATAATTAATCATCGCATAAGTAATATTCAGTTGCGATGATTTATATTAAATTTTCCCTCCCAGAAGCATGTTTGTCCTATGTGTGTCCCGAAGATGCAGGTGAGCAAGGGCCCTTGAAGCTGAGGAGGCGGTGGCATTGTCAAACTCACTATGCTGTCAACTCAGCTACAGAGGCGCACATATGGGGCCTCAGCTCTCAGTGTGAGTATGTCAAGTCTAATCGAGTGGAGAACCTCCTTCCCAAGTTGTTGGAGTAGTAGTGCATGAAAAATGATGCGGATTGTCATGCTCGTTCTTGAAAGTAGTGCTAATATCTATTGCTATGTGTGCTTGGGCATTTGAGTTGTCACGTGTTTGTGGTGAGCCACGTTTGTCCTCAAGCATAGGATATTTAACGAAAAGATTTGCTCGTAAAATCTATCTCTTCGACGATGGAGAACTAAGTATCTATTGTTGTGGGAACACCTACGTAAGGTAAATCAAAGCAATCGTAAGGAATGCAAGCATTCAAATGAACAGCAAATGCTTAAAATTAATCGTGATTCGCGTTTTCGGTACAGAAGACGTCTCAATAGCCGTTTTCAGCTTCCAACGATGATCTCCATGCTTTCAACGGACCATCGAAGAGGAAATCCATTAAGAACTTTTCAATTGCTCTAATGGGCAACACTATGGTTAAGGCATGGTTTGGCGGATTGGGTTTGCGGAATTCGCTGCCGACGCTGGCAATTTAACTAGGATTCTGCATTTCAGTATGAGGGCAAGTATTCTAGATGGAAATAAAAAAGAACGCAGCCGTCAAGAAAATATAAGCGAGACACTTGCCAGATAAATCGTTATTTATGATAATTTAATGGGCCTCTCGTCTATCTCGTTTCTGCTTTGCTCGTTCATCGGGCTTTCATGTTAATAGACTCTGGAATGATTTCCGACAGCAGCCGGCATAGGAACTGATTTTGCTTTTGTTGGGGTATTTTTTTTGTGCATTGCACCCAAAAGCACTAAATGCTTCGGTTTTCCAAGGGATCATGCCGAACGGATGGCTTATAGTCCGGAAAGTGAAACTCATCTCTAGCAAGGCCGGCAGAATGGGTGTGGCTGCTGGTGATAAATTAGAAAAACTGCTTCTAATGGGCATCTTACTAATGCTGAGTTTTTGGAATGAATGTGTTGAGATTCACTGCCTACGATTTTTTCATTGATAGGTTTGAGTATAGACTGACACTGACGAACACACTCTGTCATAGTATTATTATTTTTTGTGAATTTCTTTTCGGTGAATTGCATGCAAGCATTAATCAAATTACTCTTTTACTAAGGATTTTGGAATATTGGAAGTGAAAAAAAAGTTCTGTGATGATTTAACCCAACCAAGCATTTACGATATCGGTCGGTCTTCCATTCCGAGCGTAAACCATTTATATTTACCATGTTTTTTTTTTTGTATTTTTGTTTCCATTTATTCCATATTTTGGATTCTTGCGCATAAGAGATTCAATCAAGAGAATTTAGTCGACATGTGTTTGTAAACTTAAGTAAGGGAAAACTGCATGGAAACTGAGAACGGTTGAATTCCTTTTCAATTTTTCAATATAATTTTTCTACATGAACAAAAATTCACATATTTTTAATTGTATTAAACAACATTTAAGGGGACCCTCCCCTGGATTTGGGCAAAAATATGGTAAAGTTTGTATTTTTTTTTTGTGGGAGAATGAAAAGGCGTACGAGCTTCCAATTTTGACGTTTAAATTTGATTGTTATTCAAGATTTCAAAGCAATAAAAAAATTGTGGAAATTCAAAATGGCGGCTACAAAATGGCGATTTCTCGAAACCATGTTTTTCAATCTAACTTCAAGCCCCGGGCTTGATCTATTAATCCAATTCCCTCCATCAATTAACTGTTTGAAAGGTTATAATTTTGTGTACGGCTTGAACTATAAATTGGCACTAATAATTATTTATTTATAATTTTTGAACACGGTTGAAATGAAAAAAAGTAGCGAAAATTAAACTTTTCAGTTCAAATGATCACTTTGCAATGAGTTTATGTTTAAGGTATCTGAAATTTTGTTCAAGCTGTAGAAAATATTATTATCTTTCAGAAATGATAACTAGGTTTGATTTCTGTCCACTAAAAGAGGCTACAAGCTTGAAGTTGTCGCCCCGTGTTTTGCGCGCAGAGGATTACGGAAATCGCCATTTTTTAGCCGCCATTTTGAAATTTCACAATTTTTTATCTCTTCGAAATTTTGAATAATAATCGAATTGATTCGTCAAAGCCGAAAGTTCGTACGCCTTTTCAATCTCCCACAAAAAAATACAAACTTTGCCTAATTTTTGCCCAAATCCAGGGGAGGGTCCCCTTAAGTGAACATAGACCATGAAAATTCAAGTTGAGGTTATTGCTATAAACATGATTTATAGCCATATATATTTAAAAACTCTCAGGTCAGTATAGATTTCAACCCTAAAAAATCTCAAATCTCATTAATAAATCTATACTAACTAAATAGGAATTACCACATAACAAAGTGTTAGTAAGCAGAGTAATCAATTATTATAACATTTATTTTCGAAAGCAAAAGAGGCTGTTTGCGACTTTTTTTACTACAAATTACTTTTGTCAATCTTACTTTTTCTGCGTCTGCCTTACTTCATAATTAATGATGAGTATTTAATTATGTTTAGAAGTTTGGGCATATGAATAGTAGAGAAAAAGATCAAATCATCCAAATGTCTGATATCAATTGAACATATCTAACTAAATGTGTTCCTATAGACTGCTGATACGCAAAGTAAATGGCACATTTCATCATTTTTGATTTTCTCTCATTCATGTGCTTCAATCTATAGTTAACACACTTTAGTCTTGTTCGATACTTTACATTGTGTCGTCTTTCTAGTTTCACATGTGGAATACTTAAAAATATATATTAAAGTAAAAGAAAATCATTTTAATAATAAATGTGTCTTCTTTGGCCTTCAGAGCCTGCCGCAGGAACTTCGGCATGCTCACCAGCAAATTCGACAGGTGATGTGGATCTTTTTTTTTCAAGTTTACTCCAGGGCTCCAAAATAGCTATTTTTATTAACTAATATAAATGCTCGATAGGGTTGAGGTCCGGGCTCTATGGAAGCCATTTCAGTGGTTTGATCTGGAAAGACCGGAAGAAATACATGGTTTTCTTGGCAGTATGCTTCGAGTCGTTGTCCTGCTGAAATACGAACTTCTCTTCAAAGCCCGTGTGGATCAGCGAAACATTCAGATTTTCTTGCAAGATGTTGATGTATGAATCTGTCGTCATTATCCCGTCGTTTTTTGCTACTCTCCCCACTCCATCTAACGATAAACATCCACTGACCATCACATTTCCTCTTCCATGCTTTGACGTGTCTTGACTGTGGCGCTCCTGAAGCTTCGCGCCCGATCAGCATCTCTTACAAAATGGCCGCTCTTGGTTAAACTGCTCGAATTTGAATTCTTCTGTCCTGAGATTCTAGAATTCAAGGGGCTAATCAGTATGCACCTTAACAAACCTAAGCGGTTTGGCCTTTTTCCCTTGCTCCTAAACGCTATTCAACCCCTGATCTACGAGATAGCGGACGAGCAGTTCAACCAGAAACTGATAGATAGCTGATGTGTTTTCTAGGTCATAAAATTCATGAAATTTCTCCAGTAGGATATTTCTCAACGTTAAGTTGCCATTTTCTGATTTGTCCTTAGACTTGTCTTTTCGGAACCGGTTTCCGTTTTGCCTTAGCTGGCCATTTTCATGTTTTGAAGGAAATCCTGGCAATATGGGTATTAAAATTCATGAAAAGGATGGCATTTCTTTCACAGAATGGAGATTTCAGGTAGGCATCCCAATTGGTAACTTAAGTAACAATTTCAGTTCTATTCCAGCCGTATAGCACTCCCCCCGGCTTTGTTAATGAAACTACATTCAAAACTGTTTTGTCCACACCTCCACCTTAAAGCCTTAAATAAATGCAAAGTGGGCCACTCTATAGGCGGTTGTAAAAACAAATTAATAAAACCTTTCCAAGACCATAAAGATTTTGAAAATGTTCTAGTGAAAGATGTTATGACCACTTGAGAACCATCATAAAACCTATTGACCACCATCAAAACCAGTATAGGGCCAAATGGCCACAGCTGTCAAACTTCACGGTGATATCGTGGTGATTTTTGTTATTCTGCTTTGTTCGATTCTCTGCTCTTCTGATGCATTCAACAGTAAATTATGGCTAAGAAAAAAGCTCAAGTGTTGCTGAAAATTATGTTTGATAGCCAAATATATAAAACAAATTGAGTTTTTTTTAAAGCGTATCATGCTCCAAATCATATGCGCATTTAATTTTATTGTATAAATTGGTACGATAAGAGCTGAAAATTAATGCGCCTCGGAAATTATGCGAGTTTAAAAAACAAAAAATTGGAAGATATATATTCCATAAATCAAAAAAAAACTTCTGAAAATTGATGGAATTCAATAAGGTTATCTGAACGAATACCGAAATTTGTCGCAGATCTGCAGTTCAATTGTATTACATTTAAAATTTGGTGTATATATTTTTCCACATTTCAATTATTTCATATATTTCAATACGGCGATTTGTTTTAGCAATGACTACTATAAAACTATCTGGTCGCTTAGTAGCTTTCCTCAATGCCAATTAGCCGTTTAATGCATTTACTGGAAGCAAAACGATTTTAAAATGCTGACCATAATAAGATAATATGAATGAGTGCTAAAACGGCATTTCAAAACAGCATTTTATGAGTTCATAAAGTCAAAATAAAAACTTTGATAGGAGTAAAAGGAATTTTAGAAGTCAAGGTCTTAAGATTGTTGTAAAGAAGCTGTGTAAGTTCTTATAAACCTGACTAAAATTTGAAACCTATTGGCGTCTCTTGCTGCCATAATAAAACTGAATTGATTTCAAGTGGCTTTCATAAAAATTTGATAAAACTTAATAAAGCTGGATGGTTTTGGCAATGTTACTTGGGATATGAACCACAAAAGAATAGAATTAGTTTCTAGGAATTATTCGAAAAATTTTGGCATCTATTCCTGGAAATTCAATAGATGTTCCGAAATTGTGTCTCCATACCGGAACACAGCTCCGAAAACGCGGAATTAAAGGAACCAGAGGAATTCAAATGATCATTGCCGATACTATCTCTAAAGCGAGTTTTTGAATCTAACGGTGCCAAAAGAATTAAAATCGGCCAATAATTGCTAGAGTTATAATCATTTGAACTTGGTGGGTATTCTGGTATCCTGTCGATCACTTGAAACGCAGTCCCCCCCTTTCGCCTATACAAAACAATTTATGCAGAAATTTGCCTCCCAACTTTTATTAAGATGTCTCTGAAATTCAGCTTCCTGTTTTAAAATAAACTATGGAATTTCGTTTTGTAAAACATGAAAAGGTACCTAGGTACCCTGTTGAACACATAAAGATTAAAAACTTCTGCGGATCTATCCCCTGTCGAATCAAAGCCACCCTTGATGCAAATGGAGGATCAACTCGAATCTGATTTATCACACTCGTTCTTACACCATATAGAGTTATTACTTGCATATCCTCCCAACCAGAAGCGTATAACATAACATAACAAAACTATAACAAACTTTGTTAAGACTAACTGATTATGATATAAATTTGTTAAAAACATTTTCGTCTGCATAATTGTATGACATATTTATAACAAATTAAGATATAATGCCCTGGGAGACACAATCTTCGTAAGGAAACAAATTAATTCTAACACTAGCTGATATGATTTTGCTTCATCGTAACAAAACTGTTTCAAAGTATGTTTTGTTTTTGTTATATCTGTATCATAGTTTGCTATAATTTTGTTACCTCTTGAGGATTTTTTGTTACTATTTCTGTTATTTTAACAACATCCGCGATCTGAATTCTAACAACCGCTATTATAAAAACAGCGTAACTGAATAACAAAACCTGAAATAGTTTTGTTGTTTCCTCCTGGTCGGGCTAGCCAAAGCTGAATAAATTATTCCTCAGAAGTACCAGGAACCATGTCCAGAACAGCCAATGAAAAATTTGGTTCATATTTTGGGGTAAAATCATAACTGGGCTCTACAAAATAATCTCGCAGGGATGTTCCGGTAGTTCCGAAATGTAGCCAATAAAAACCACAGCCAACCATGCAGGCCTATAGAAACCATAATCAAGGAAAATCATGAAGAGTGAAGAGCCACACGGCATATTGTGATTGACCCCCTACTACAAATTCCCGTCTAGACGTTCCGCTGGTTCCTAAAGTGGTCAACGTAGCCAATGGCCATCAGAACTCTATCGATATCATATTTATGAACAATCATGCAGATAGAGCTGTTTCGCTGCATGTTATGGCGGTAAAATTCTAATTGCTCCCAACTGCAGATTCCAACGGGGACGTTCTGGTGATTTTCAGAGTGACGAATATGGTCAAAGATCCACTTTAAGTTCAAAGTAAGCTTTGGGTAGAAATCACAAGTAGAAAGAGCTGTCACATTGATTTGGGTAAAAGATAGAACTGACCGCATTCAGAACTCTCCATCAGAACCTGTTACAAGGAAATTTCCATATCTCGGTCAATTTACGGCTGATTTCTGTAATCGCTGCCCTTCGCAAACATGTTTTGTCTTTTTGTGTATTTACCAAAAAAAAAAGATTATACGATTGAATCTCAAAATTATGGACATGTGAGGTAGCCCTTCCAAAATCCCGAAATCAAAGATAACATTTCAATGAAAAATATATAACAATTTTTTGACAAGTAATAGATTATTCAAGATATGTATCTCCAGTAATCCGGACACCTCCAAACTTAAAAAAACACTAATTTTACGTTATATTTCAACTGCAGTTGTTTAATTCATATTCATGGGATATGATTTAACGATTCACGATATCAAAACATAGCTATTCAGTATTAACAGAAGGATTTAAGAATCGTTATTTCTTTCTAGCAAGCTTCCGCTTCATCAGAGCCCTATATCGATTGGACTTAACTCTGGACGATTTGGCGGACTACGAGTTTTGGCACAGTATCCATTAGATTCGCTTCGTAGCAATGTTTTTGCATAACGGTATGATGCCAAATCGGGCCCAAACAAAGGTTTTTCTCTGTGGTATTTGATGAAGAGTAGCATTTGCTTCTGCACGTACTCTTTCTGATGAATCTTTTTGTTGATTATGCCGTCAGTGACGAAAGATTTACTCTTTCTGCCACACGTGCAAATAACATGCCAAACGAGGTATTTTTTGGAAAATTTTGATGCCTTCTTCGTCCTGAAATGCTGAGCTGTTTTTGGCCATAGCAGAATAGAAAACCAGCCCTGGAAGCTGCTTGAAATCCTTCAGGACATAATTTTCATAGCCCATAAGAACGCATGAAAACATTTTTGAATATTCACAGTACAAACGTCGACCCCGTGATTTTGCTGTCAAGTTTTGATTTTCGTTGTGGGTTGGACCTTTTTTTTTGAGTTATGGACAAAACCAGATTCTAGTTAAATTTTAAAGATGGCAATTTGAGTAATAGAAACGATTTGGTGATTTCTTGATTAATTGGGATATCTTATCGTTTTACCACTAAAGAAAATAAAAAACAAAAATGTTTCAATATCATCAGATACTATGACACGCGCAAGCTAGTCTTTTATGGTAAAAGTACGTGAATTTCAGAAGTTTTATGTTAAGAACTGTTCATCAAAAAAAGTGGACACCTGTTTCTCAAAAGATTTTTTTTATTTTCGAATAGATTCAGAAGTTTGCTCTTTAAAAATGAAAATCAACTTACATATGACCAAATACACATGAGTTGGAATATTTACTTCTCATTTCTGAAGAACGCTTGGACGTTTCTCTTGATACCTTCCATTAGATTCTCCACAACTTTTTCCGTAACTTTTCGTTGTGCTGCAGACCAAGTTTTCTTGAAAAAGTCAACAAAGTTTGCTTCTCTTCCATCTTTTTTAAGAAGCCGCCTAATTATTGCCCAGTATTTTTCGATAGAACGCATTTTACGACAGTTTGGGGGATTTTGGGATTTTTTGAAATCGATTATTTCCTCCTGGAGCATCTCGAACGCAGCAGAAGCTTTCTGAGCAGATGCCAGATCCGGACAAAACAATGAAGTGACCGTATGCTTTTTTGCTGCATTCTTTCTGTGCCCGTTGTGAAATATGAAGAGCCTCAGGAGCAAATGGCTTGCCACACCAACACCTTTTCCCGAAACTTTCGGTTCAGATGTACCGCACATCATAAGGCACATCTGTCCTCTGCTAAGCGTCGAAACATTGCGGAAAAATCAAGAATGCACAGTTTCGGATTTTGGAGGCAAACATCATACAAGGTTCCTGAACGTATTTTCAAAGAAGGTTTCTGTGAATCTGTTCTTTTGGGTGCCATCTGCTTTTTTGTGCTGATATTGTTTCGCTTTTTGATATTCTGCACAATTCCGATGCTAATGTCCACTTTTTTGGTAATTTCACGAACGAAACATGGTTTATGCGATTTCAAATGGCGTACCGCTGCCAGCTACTTTTTCTGATACAAAGCCTCCTTTTTTCGTCCAGATCTAGGTAAATCTTCTAGAGAACATGTTTCTCCAAACTTCTTAACATTCTTGAATACAGCAGATTAAGTGCACTTCACGCATTTTGCCAATTCTTGAAACGACAACGTTTTGGAAAACATCACTCACTATTTTATATTCGGTTTTTTTGGTGTGTTGCTAAAGTATCGACGTTTTATACACTGAGCGAAAATTCCCAATTTTTCGTTAATTTTTAACCTAAACCATTGATAAACAGGTTTCCACTTTCTTTAACGTACATTCCTCGATGTAAACATTATTTTGAACTGATAAAAAAACAAATTTTGCCTGTGGTTTTGGAATGCAAAGGTGATCTTGATGGCTGAATTAATAATTAAATAAATGGGAATGGAAAATATACAATGCGATTTCAGGGTACTCAATAATAAAATATGTTAACGTTTGTCTGAAGAGGAAATGTAGACATGCTAATATTTTTATTTTTACAGACAACCAGGCGGCACTCAAAGCATTGTGTAATTATAAATGTACGTCCAAACTTGTCTGAGAATGCATTCCTTGACTGCGAAGGGTAAATTCATTCTGGGTTCTGGGACTCTGTGGCATTGAAGGTAACGAGAAGGAAGACGCGATTGCTAAACAAGGGTCAAGTGCACAGTTTATTCGCACAAAACCATTCTGCGGTATATCATACTGTGTCATAAAAATGGAATTAAAATCTTGGGAAGAACAATTGGTTGGTTACCCCAAAGTGTGTTCATTCGAAAAGGTTTATAATTTCAAATGTAACAATCAGAAAAAAGCTTTTGAAGCTCAATAAGAGAGTTCTTTATACCTATTCTGGCCTAGTAACTGGAAATATCCCGAGTAGATATCATTTGTAAAACGTTGGCCAGGTTCAGAATGATATTTGTCGTTTCTGTAACATGGAACGTGAAACCTCGGAACATCTGCTTTGAAGTTGTGATGCTTTGTACAAGAGCAGACTTAAATTTCTGAACTGTGGCTATATGCAACCTGAAGAAATTTGGACAGCGAATCCTAGAAAGGTGGTGGGCTTTATAAACTAGATTTGGCTGACTGAACGCGTCTGTTCACTTGACAAATGGTGATCAAGCTTTAATATGCGAATAGTAATAGTCAGTTATGTCCACATCCTCAGTGTGGAAGCGAGAGATTTTAATTTTTCCACTCACTCTTCCAACCTGAACGTGAGCTCTTCTCTTTTGTATATAATCACTCCCGTGTTCGCATGTGAGTGAATTTTTTTTATTATTCCCACTACACTCAATCGCTCTAGAGTGAGAATGAGAGCTCTCAAATTCACAGACGCGAATGCAGATAAATTCTCTGACGCGTGCGCCCCAGTGAGCTCACTGGCGTGGGCTATTCTGCTAATATACAGCAGTGATTCCTTTGACGCTACATAACAAAGGAAGAAAGAAGAATTTTTCTTCCCGCTTCCTTTTTTCGGACATTTTCTACAACTCCGACGACGTTTTCACTTTCAATCGCACCAGCGAATCACAGAAAGAGCACTGGCGCGTCCTCGCACAAGTGTACGCGGCAGTGATCGCAGGTCAGAGCACGTGGGCGAAGACAGATGAGAGCACGTGAGTGCGGTCGTTTAGAAGAGAGAGTGATTCACTCACTCCAAACAATCCCATCACAGGCGCACACTTTCACTCTGTCTATTTATCACCGAGTAAAAGAGTACTTTGCTTAATCTGCGGTGAGTTATGGTTGTATCCTCTGTGAAGGTACAAATCTCACGCGCCAGCGTTACATTAGTGCGAAAGGCCATCTCTGTTAAAAGTAAGCAGGGGTATACCACAAAAGTTCAGTTCAGTGGATGCAGTGGATCTACACCCCAACAAAGAAAAGGTGCTCGATCTTCTATCGCTCACTTCCCTGCAGTTGCACCTTCCTTCCGGGTAGTCAACTCACCATTTGAAGTCATCATATGTCAACGTTTCAATTTCAAATGCAAAAACAAAAAGTTGAATACAACTGATGCGCTTAATAAGAACTCTGAATGAACCCCCATAACTGGATAGTAAATAAAATACTTATTTTGTTCACACATCCTGATCACAGCATATATATATTCAACAAAATTGTTCAAATTATTGTCTAAAAAATAAACCCTCATTATTGAACAGTATTCCATACTGTAGATCGAGGAATGGCACATTTCAAATTTGCTTTCAAATTTTTCACTATAGTACTGCTGGGAATCGATTTTGCTTTAATATTCAGATTACACAAGCTAAACTTTATGGCAAGTAGAACAGGATTGTGTGTACAATCAAAGTTTTCTCTAATTACAGCTTTTTACTATCCAGTATGCTTCCACCGAACTAACATTAACAACAAAATCTCCCATGAATCATTGCGATCGCAGCTGAACTGTTGTATACTGGTAGCCATCAGTATAAATAATTCAATAAATCCTCATTCCGATAGACACGCAAGAAAACAACTTATTTCTAGTGACCGCTCTGATAATAGTTTTCTGTCTTAATTCTATGTGTACAGAAAACAGCAATGCTCAAGCACAATTTCGTCCAATCAAGTAGAGAACTTCAGATCAAGAGCACTCTTGCCTTGGCCTCTTGAAGCGATGGACACGACAACTTGGTCCGAGGGTGGTTTTGAGGAGCGGCGAAACTTTTCACAGCCATAAATCAACCGCTGTCTCGAGCCTTGACCAATGGACTGTGACTGGTTGTTGCTGCTTTTCTTTTTCCATTGCTTTGTAAAGCATTGTCCACAAGTATTAGCTGCTGGCATTGCTCCTTGGGTGAGAGCGTTGGTCATTGTTTAAATTTCAGATCACTGACAGTGAAGGAAAATGTAGTAAATGGCACTAAACGAGTGGAAGGCAACTCGGAACTTTATGTCAACTGGATGGAATGGATAGAATGTCGTGGTAACAATGTTGTTGGCAGATGGCATCGGGGGGAGGGGTAAACTAACAAGCCACAAATGAACTGCTAGAAGAATGGACCGGGGAATACAAGAGATAAAGAAATGCTTCGCTATAAATCGATCTAATGGCTGTAAATCCATTAAACTTCTTTGAGTGAAAGCTCTCGATGGATAGGAGTCTCAGGATTATCTTTATACGCTGAGTATATTTCATACAGGGGGAAACTCTCGCAGTGGTATTAACTGTTGTCATGTGTTTATTTATTTATTTTTCAGAATATCCACAATTATGCAAACCCTTCATGTCAAATCTGAACCAAAGTAGGCGCATCCATACGTCCGTTTTGGCCAATTGCCAACCCACACACTTTAATGACCGCCATATTTCAATCAAATTGAACCGCCTTGGCTTGGATGCGGTTACCTTGAAAGTGAATATAAAATACCTCACTCCGGGATGCAGTCTCCTTTGTTGGTTACGTTTGCTGGTCGACACTCTTAGTGAAAGTCGTCACCACCCGTCGTCGTCGAAGGGGTTGACACTAAAAGCGCTATGAAAAATTCAAAAGCGCTACGTGCTTCCCAAGCACAAAGATGTAACGCTGGTTTCCTACTCATTGGAAAACTGTTGATCCCTCACGATGCGATATGGTGGACGGGTGTCCCAACTGAATGAATGTCCTTGTGTACGTGTGTATGAGTGCATATCAGCCATACACGGGAAACTCTTGTGAACCAACGACGCTTCCTGGATGCCACTGCTGATGAGTATCCCTGGCACGCATTGCCCATTGGAAAAAAAGCAAGGGTGTGCTCGGAGTGCAAAAAAATGCCAAGTTTTTATGCACTCCACATGATACCGGTCCATGTTCCGAGGAGTGAGCTATGGGAAATCCCACATCTTGTCATGTGTCTCTAATTCGGAAAAAAATGCGCTGCTTAAAGGACGTAATAAACTTTTGATTTCAAATCAGTCGTTAAAATTTGGCGGTTTCAAAGTATTTTCTAGAAATTTCGACCACGAACTGCTCGTGCTTTGAAAAATTACGTTATTACTGGACCTGCCCCGATAAAAAAGTAATTAGATTGCATTTTATCACATGGTCAAGTTGCTTAAAGTTGAAACCTCAAGATTGGTTCTAAAATCTGCACCTGTTGGTAGTTTCTCAATTGTGGTCGAGTAGTTTTGGGATGTTGGAAGTATGATGAAAAAAAAATTTCTTACGCAATTACTATAAGAGAAACGTAAAAAAAAAGCCATGGCTTGCATTATCCACTATAGTGTATAGTGTATATCAAATTTCAATTGAAACTTCTAGGTTCGACAACCGCAAAAGTAACTACAACATAGGGTTAACAAATAATTTGAGTTGATTAATTGCTGCATTTTGGTATTTTTTAGGTAAAGATACTTATTTAACATTGACTAAGCTGTTATAAAACCTGCAATATTTGTTCGAGTGTATGTATTTTGTTAAGCAACAGAGGTAGTGGAACATTTATCCTTCCATGCTTCAAATTTTCCATTATTAAAATAGTTCAGTTTCAGTTTTGAGCAATAGAGAAAACAATTGACACCGTCTTCAACCAGCAATTGAACCGGTTCAACATCTAACATAAGAGATAAGAAACAGTATACGCAACCCAGTGAACCAGTTGGGGAATTTTAGGGTTGTGAAAAGTTCAACTCCTCAATGATTCTCAGAATACGACTGAAAAATGGACAACACCGCAATCAAATGACATTGAAGGCCATTCAGTTGAATATATTGACATGATAGGGAAAATAAAGTGGACCAGCTGCAGGCGCTTCGGCATGCTCTCCACCAGGTGCTGTGGATCAAGCTCTTCCCAGACGTGCTTCAGGACTTCAACAAGGTTGAATTAATTGGTAACACCAGTTTTGTCAACCCTGGCATCTAGAATCGCCCATACATTCTCAATGGGGTTGAGGTCTGGGCTTTGTGGAGGCCGTTTCCAGCGGCAAGAAAGACTTGTTCTTCTTGGCAGCATGCTGCAGGTCGTCTTCAAGGCCCGTCTGTATCAGTGAAACCTCCAGGTTTTCTCGCAGGATGTGATGTGGGAATCTGCTGTCATAATCCCGTCGATTTTTACGAGGCTACCCACTTCACTCCACAAAAAAACTAGAAGGGACAGCCCAATGGGGTTGTACGCAAAGTTGACGTAGGTCTACGAAGCAATGTGCAATCTAGATCCTAGATCTAGATCTAGATACTCTATTCCTTGCAGTGCGCATGAGTTTTGTTCATTTGGGAAACTTTTACTCAAGAAGCTGGTTTCATTCACCTCCAATTGCATACGGTTTTTGCTAGGCCTATGTGTGTACAACACTGCTAAAAGTGTAAATGTTAAAAACATTACGGCTTCGGCACAGGAAAGATGTTTTTCACAATCGATTATCCCGAAACCCAGCCTCCAGCTTTCTAAAACACATGTCAACTTTCTTTTCCAGTTGTTTTGATGGCCCTGAAAAGGGGTTCGAGGGAACAGCTACTAACACCATCTCATTTCGTCATGAAGCTAGCTCTCCCGGTAGCTTGATCGAGGGGCAGTTTGAATTTCCAGAGACGTCAGGGCCATCCGCCAATTGATTTAAGTCAGTCGGGCAGGTACGCTTTCAATCCGCTCGGAAATGTCAATTATGAAGCTGCTCATAATGCTTATCGTTTTGGAGGAAACGACAGTATCGGGATAAAATGCTTCAACACCCGGTAGATAAGGTGCTATACACGGAAGAAACAAAGTACCAAGAATTGAGTATTTTTAAACTTAAAGTTGAGTACTGTTGTTGAACTGGAGAGATGCGTAAATTTGATTCTGCACATTAGGTAAACATTACTCAATGAGTGAGTACTTCATTGACAACACATTTTTGAGTAAAAATGGAATTCATTTGCATACATTGGGGGGTTGGGTGAAATGAACTTAATTTTGGGGACTTTGTTTCTTCCGTGTACGTTTTCTTCTTCCGAGCCTTGCAGCTGGAACTGTTTGCCTTCCGAGATGGTGAAGCGAGAATGTACCTTAAGAGTATATTCTGTTGATATGATCGACCAACTGGAAATCATTATCCTTATTGCGTTGTGGATGGTTGTGGCTTGTTTGGGAATTCAAAGTCTATTATTGCCGATTGACGTCTATGTAGGTCGAAATAGTGCTAATTGAACGATAGCCCAGCATTGGGAAATAAATATGTAAGAAAATTCTATTGTTAACTCTTGATAGCATTTGGTGGCCCTAAAAAGGACCGTTTGGTTTTTAATAATGATACGGCCATAGTTATATTTTCTACGATGGTTGAACCACATATCTATCGGGTGAAAAATGGAAATACTCACGTTGGTGCGTCAACTTTGACGCCAGCTGTAGTCCAAACCACTTTATGGAAACAGTTCAAATTACGTCCACATTATTTCGTATGTATTTTTAGGCTATTGTGAAATTTAAAATATGTTATCTAAATTTTTCACAGAAATACGGAGTTTTGAAATTGGTATGTCCAAAAATGACTTTTTTCACATATGTAATGAAAACTTAAAATTTATAAGCCTGATCAACATAAAATTTCGAACACATAAGGTCTTTACATAGTGTGGTGAAAGTTTCAGCTAAAAATATTAATAATTGACAAAGTTACAGTAGGTTGAACATGGAATTTTTCGGAAGCAAAATTTTGCTCGGCTTTTTTTTTTGCTACTGAGTGTACTTATACTAATTGAATTTCATTCAAATTTTGATGCAAACCATTTGTGAGTCTTCTTGATAAAATGATGCATGAATGAATGATGATGCATGAATGATGCATGAATTAGTCAAACGAGAGTTATAAGCGTTCAAAAACCTTTCACTTTTGCGTAACGCTCTCATAATTTTGAAACGGCATCCGGTATAGAAAACCGCTCCTGAAGCACCTCACTCGATCTGCACCACACACGAACCCGCCGCTGACATGAAGGGCCATGTCAACCCACGCGTGGCCGCCCTGCTGGCCTTCAAGCTTACATAGATAACCATGGGATCACTATAGCGACTACTCCAGGTGGGCTTGAATAGTTGCTGGAGGAGAACCCATCAAAGTGGAGGGTAATATCTCACGGAACAACGGAACCTTAGGAGAAAGCGAATCCGTTCTAAAGGTGGCCTAGTGAAAACCCCACCGCGTAAAACGGTGGGATCTAGCGTGTCTGGCGCTTGCGGAAGTGCCACGGCATTAGAAGCAGGTGCCACCAAGCTAGGCATGGCCATGGATGAGCCAGGAGTCATCCGGGCCATGGATAGGATATGGGAAACCCTTCCTAAAGTAATGGAGGCGTTCGAGCGATAATCGAACTTACGTCATCACGGAACAACATCGCTAAGGACCTCAAACTTAGCCTCCTTAGGCTACGCATGACAGTACAGGCTGCATGCAAAGAGAGGGAAGAGCTGTAAGCCAAGCTCCTAGCCGAGCAAAGTGCCAAAGAGTAGGCACGGCTAGCAGTCACGGAAAGGGCGAGGGTGATAGCCTCGACGCACATCCAGGCGACAGAGTCCGTCTCGGTGGCAGATTCCACCCCACCTACCATGGGGATAGGTACCTCTTGTTCGCTACCGAGACGTTAGCTCTGGCAGATGAACACGCGGCCCAAAGCACGCAAAACACAACACACCACATGGACATTCTATCAGCAGTTGCGGTGACATCACCGTCATGACGTACCCCGGAGAGAGAGAATGTAAACATCATCCAGCCGAGAAAACGAGAGAGTGCGCTAAGCCAACGCTGCTGCTACCGACAAGCCCGACGAAACCATCATCACCATCATCATTGCGCACAAGGGAATGTTGACAACGTGTGATGCAGTGGCTCCAGATTCTTTGTGAATGTTCTTTTTATTGCCGTGCAACATGTTTTGCTAACTTTATAAGGCAGTAGGTTAGTGAAGCAAATTTGTCAGTATGTTTCGACCCGGCTAACGGTTAAATAGTAAATAAGTAGTCTGGGCTGGCTAAAGCTCAATAGGAATAAGGGCTTGTTAACGCAACTACCGTCTTCTTTCTTTGCGAGGAAAGACCCTTCCCATTGAGGCAACCAGGTGCATCGACACCTTCAAGTCGATGTGCGGAGTTTACGCCGTACCCGCATCGTGGAGCTTAAGAAGACGACTGAGCTAAAGGGCCCGGCTTATAGAGACCTAGCAAGATAGGCCTTAGGTGAGGGTAGCTCTACACCTCCACGCGCCCTCGTCTCGCAGGTGGATTCAGTGTAAGAACATGGATGAGATAGACGAGATCTCCTCTGCACTGGAGGAACGGCGCAAGGTCGAGGCAGACATACGTCTTCAGTAGGGTCCACTTAGGACCCAGGTGGCCACCATGATGGTGACTTCCACGGACGTGGCGTTGAAAGTCTACACCAGGTGCTAAGGGCATGCCTCAGATGCCTACAGAGCGGGCACATGTTCTGGGAGTGCAAAAGCCCAGATAGGAGCAACATGTGCAGAAGGTGTGGCAGCACAAGCCACATGGCGCGGGATTGCAAAGGTCCCCCGAAATGCTTGATGTGCGCCAGGCAACCGGTTGATAACCACGTCATGGGAAGTCAAGTGCCCGGCCGCTAAGGGTATCCTAACGAGAAAATCGTAATGCAGGTAACCCAACTAAACCTGAACCATTGTGAGGCCACCAAGCAGCAGCTGTGTCAGACAGTTCACGATCCTGCATGGCGATATCCAATATCCAATATCTGACATATACCGCATCCCAGCCGGCAACGGCAACTGGGTTGCGGACAGGTCCAATATGATGGCATTATGGACGACGGGCAAGTGCCCTGTTCAGGAGGTCGTGTCTACCACAAACTGACTTGGCGGTTGTAAAAAGGAATGGATTGTTGTTGTGCTGCTGCAACGTACCGCCCAGATAGTTTATTGAACAGTTTTCTAACATTTTCGATCGTATGACCACTGAGCTAACAGGCCTGAACCCGTTGGTAATAGCGGGGGACTTCAATGCTTGGGCGCTCGAGAGGGGGAACCACCTTTCCAACCCCAGGGCCAGATCCTGGGGGCCTTGACTATGCTCAATGTTGGTACCAAGGGTACCTACCATAGAAACGGAGCGGAATCGATCATCGATACAAGTCCTGGGCTCCTTACTGCATTGAGGGTGGATGATGGCTACACCCATAGCGACCACTTGGCGTTATTTTGTCGTCCACAATACAAGACAGCGAGCGGAAGACTCCATTTGCCCGCAGATGTAGACCGTCCTACATTGACGTAGAGACTTTTGAAGAGGCGCTTGAGAGGGAATGAAACTTACGCAAAACCCAGGAACTTTGCGGCGAACGACTCGTTATGACACTTACACGAGCGTGCGATTTTGGCACATATAATACCAATTTCTGGAGATTGTTCGCAATATTACTCCACAAAAATTTATGCTCGGATTATAAATAAAAAAAAGATAATAGTCCTCAGATTAGCTTTTATTCATAAGGAATTTGCAGCTTCTTACCAATGAAAACAAAAGCAGTTGCTTTACGAATAGACATACGAACAAAATGTGTACTCACAAGAAATTATTTGATTAAATTTAAGACCATTGACCATATGAATGCATAAAACAATTTAGTTTGTTACATTAACTATCCAAACTGAAAAAAAGTATGAATAAATTTTAGTAAATATCCATTTACCAACGTATCTGTAAATTTAGCTGAGTAACTGTTAACTTTTACATTATTTTCGGTAAAAATATGCCAAAGCGCGTTAACAACCGTTCAGCAAAATTTACATAACGTTTCGGTAAGTTTTAACAGCTCAGTAGCGAAGTTGAATTGACTGAACATACTGTAAAACTATAAAACTACCGAATCAGCTGTTTCATATCCGGTAAAAATTTACAGTATACTGTAAAACAATCTAAGTGGGTAGGTGATCAAGAAAAATGGTGGACATATTGAGTAATGTAATCATGAAAGGCGTAATAAACGATTCCCTAAATAAAATTATGATTTTCTTATCAATTTCTATGGAAAAAACTTATTTGAAAATGAGGTATTTTTGTATGGGACAAACTGTATAAAAAATAAGATATACGAAAAAAACTACAGTGTGTTTACTTTAAATTGAACCAAATTGAGAGAAATTTCAAATCTGATGAATTGGGCACTTTATTTTGCCTATCAGTGTATGTGCACAGTTCATTTATAACGTATGGCTATTGTTTTCACATTTAGAGGGCATATCGACTCAACTTTGCCACCCATAGCTAATTTAAAGATCGTGAATATAATGTATTTACCCAGTGCATCCATGAAAATTAAAAAGTTAAGGAAATCACTAATCCCACTGAAGTGGTTAACTTTAAATTGACGAAGAGTCAAGACTTTGAACTGCTTAAGAATAAATGGATCATCATGATGACGACATGATTTTGTCGATTATTGCTGAATGTATGAAATATTCGGTACAAATTCCGAATGAAGAAACTAGGCTAGCATTGCATTTCGTTACTCTAGTCAATTAAGGGTATCCCTATAAAAGTCAGATATTTATACAGAAAAAATAATTAATATAAACCTGCGCGTAAAATTTCCCCTCGTTAAATGACAAGCCAACAGAGGCGTTAACAACGAAATTGTTTACAATCTTTCATGCGCCATACAACAATGTTTGCGATCTTTCATACAATAGGCTAGATTCAGGTGTCAGCTCGAAAAAGTAGTGTGAAATTATGTTCAATATCGTGCATATTAATGGAGCGTTAAAAAACATAAAAAATTGCGTACTCTAGTTGTTATGTTTTGTATTCTCCGTGCGTGGAGTAATGATAATGAGGTAGAAGGAGATGTTTGCTCATCACCATGAGGCACCAAGAGTGGACTGTAATATTTGCTAGAATGAAAAATATGCAGAGAAAATGTTTGAAACTTCCGTCCATACTGGTAGGGACCAGTATCACAACGCTTTACGGTCGTCTTTCTCTCCAAGATCTCTACGTTAGAGATGACGTGAAAAAAATTGAGTAATCATCAGACGTTGCGAATAAAAACAAACCCAAAAAGAGGGTTCCTCTACCATGTACACATAAAAAAAGATTGCATTCAAACTACCGCTAGAAACTATCACAAGCTACAAGTGGTATATGAGCGCGATCCAACACGTTACTTTTGCCTGTTGAGGTGGCGAATTCGACCGTGCCTTGCCTACCCAGCAGGGGGATGTTAGGCAAAGGTAACTTTGGTTCGAGTACTACTTTACCCATGCCCTTGCGCTCAATTTTCAATACTTCTATTCTATTTCCAACCTACCGTACATTGACGGAACTTTCAACACTTTCTCTTCATATCTTTCATTCTAGCAAACATTACTGTCCACCCTTGGTGCCTCATGGGGAGGAGATCTCCCTCTACATATAAAATTGCATTATACATTATGCATTATACATTGCCGATAATATTGTATGCAAAAGCTCATCATTTTTAAAGTATTTCATGCAAGTTGCTGCGTCGTGTGGAATGAAATAACATTTTACATGCTCTAATATTTACATCACAATGAAAATCCAGATTTTTTTCTCAGGTTGCAATAATCGAACTAATTCGGAACAAAAATTTGGGTTACTATTTTCCTTTGATATATGACAGATGCTTCAATCAATTTTTTCTTCAGATTATTATTGTGATCACTGACCAAACCAACATTCGGTTATCCTTCCAGGCCATTTATTTTTCTCTTTGCGACCATGAACTTGGCGTTCATTACCATTCGTTCAACATTCTACGATCATAATATTTTTCCTCAGTGACCATCTGGTAGGCTATACCGTCCTCATTTTCTCCAGTACTCGTCAATATCCCTTACCAAGCATGTGCCGTTTCCAGTACTAAACCGCTCGTTTTAATTAATTCTCCCAACCAGAAACAACATCCAAAAAACCTTACAGCAGCGTGTCTGCCAACCAGCCAACAAACCATTCCCAAAACGTAACTGAATTTTGGAGTCGTCGCCGTAGTCATCGTCGTCGTCGGTTGGAAAACTGATATCTAATTAAAATTTCACGCAAAAGCTTGTTAGGAATCATCAAACTGTACGGCTTAACCACTTCAATTTGGTTCACGTTATCTTCCACCCCACATTTTCAATAAACAGAAACCGAAATGTGGAAAATAATGGGAAGGGGGGCTAACGACCCGGAAAATTTCACTCTAAGGGCATATCCCGCAAAACGCAGAATCGATTGAACCGAAACAAACTAACAAAAACTTTTCACTTTTTCGCGAAAAACGTCAATTGTGTTGTTTTCATTTATTCAAACGCAAACACACTCACAACAGAAAACCGAATGGCAGTGATTTCTAACTAGGCATCGATTAATACTAACAACCACACAGAGACATACTATTCGGTGTATGGTTGTGCTTTTCAGGACAACACATTACATAAGCGTGTAGCGATTTTCTGCCGAAAAGGTTTCAAAATAAATTATATTTATTGTGAATGCTTGTTTGTGTCAGATAGCGCTTAGATAGTAATTATTAAGGCAAATGGAATTGCTTTATGTTTTGATCACTGAAGCCCCCACGCATACGCCCATGTTTCCATAGAAAGCAATCAGTTTTGTTGGTATTGCCGCAATTTTGAAGCTGTCCATTCCCTTCCGTCAGCTTAGTTCAGTGGTTGGGTTTGTCTGGTGATGATACTGGAAATAGAATTTAAACTGAAAACTGCGGAAGCGGTTCTGGGGAAAAGGCTTAAAGGGATGAGGGGTGGCAGTGGCAGTGAACCAAATATCACACTACGTTGCAAAACCAACAATAATAATAGCTGCTACTCTAATGTCTACATATTTTTCAATTCGTGCTAAAACCGAAGCCAATCAGCTTTTTCGGAAACCGAAATTGTTCGTTCCTATAACTGGACTGGGCTGGTGTAGCTATTGCTCTCCGCTACGTGGGCGCCCCGAAATAACATTGATTTCAAGGGTTGCAATTAGATTTCCCCCGCACATGAGCTTTTGTCGTGTCTGTTGTTCTTGTTCGACTGAAAATGAAGTACCAATAAATTGTGTAATTGATTAGTCGAGCCCACTTTGAATCCAGCGACTCCGCAGTGAACATTTGGTTTTCATGACTGGGAAATCCGATTAGCAGCATCAAAGCGGATATTTATTGGAAAGCTGGCAGTAGATACAAGAAATTAATTTTGTGCGACGTATCAATGTAAGCAGTAAGAATTTTCCTAATATGGCTTTTGATGATCATCGCGAAGAATGAAATGATTTCCTATTTTCATGTGTTATCCATGAAAAGTGATGTCAATAATGAACTTATCTGGCAGATAATCACTTTCATAAGCTTTGTTTGGGACAGCAACCTTTGGTAAAAAAAACCTCTCTATGAATCAATTCTTTAAATAAACCAACACGACACCAAATTGCAGGTTCAGCCAAGCTCATTGACCAATTTAATGGAAATCTATCTATAAGCGGTTTCAATTGTGATTCAACCATCTTGATGTCGGTTCTGTTTGCTTACAAGCTTGATCACCCGACAAATTGGATGGAATCCTACCTACATGAATATCGCCACGTTCTAAGTGAAACCCGCAAAAGGATGAGTAAAACCATCACACAAATTTAATCTGATTTGGTCTGTCACTCATCGTTCCCATCTTATCCTGCTGTAGCGCAAGTACAAAAAGAAGCGGGACAGTGAAAAGACAGACCGATAAGGATAGGTCGGTTGACACATCCACCCACACCTGACCGTCCGGAATAGGGTTGAAAATTTTACGTTCCTCTGTTTTTTGTGTACCTTCCTATGTGTGTGTGCTAAAAATTCCCTTTCGAGCTATCCGGCAAGCAACGGCCACCCGTTAGGAAGCGTGTGAACGGCTGTCAACGGGACGGTGTCATCCTTGGCAAAAGGCTCGCATAATCATCGTCATAATGATAATAACTGGCTGACTGGCTGGCGACAATGATGGAGGTTGGTTGACGGCAGGGGCAGAGCATCATCATTATCGCCACACTGGGAATAATGTTTTTGCGACTCGTTGAATTTCATGTTCCTTTCGGGTGTTTGGAAAAGAACTGACTAGCTGGGGCAGGTGAGGTGCAAGTGAAAACTGAGTAAATTAGTGGTTCTCTGGGATTTTTTTAATGTCTTCGTTTTTTACCGCTACCACTAATGAAATGTATTTTTAATGATAATTTGGTACCTAATAAAATGTTTTTCCCCAACCGAGGGTGACTTCAGAATGAAGCCTAGGCAATTAGGAGAGTGTCATCAGAGATAGAAGTACAAAGTCTACTACAAAGTCTGAGAAATAAATGTTATGCACAAAAGAATGGATGGCCATTCATTTTGATTCATTTATATTCGATTGCCGATTATTAAGTACAGTAGCTGAATTTCAAAATAATATTCATGATTCATCGCATGATTCATCCTAAAACATTCGTCAGAATAAGTGCACACAGCAGTGAAAATATTGTTCCGAAAATTCTCTCACGCTTCTTTTGTTAACATAATTTTCGTACATAAAACACATGCTCCATGCATTGAAAGACACATTCGTATTGTCTGTGATCGCACAAAACATCTGCACTACACTTTATTCAAACAATAAAGGAAATTTATTTCGTGCGGAACAGCCAATCACTGTTCCTCTTCTATCCTATACGCACATTTTGGTGTTGTTGCTGAGGAGAGCCAAATTAGTTGTTTACTACGTTAAGTTTCGGACACTTCAAATTCAGTGTAGATATTGAATTATTTCATGGATCACTGAAACGTTTCACTTATATGACTTATATGACACTTTATTACGTGATACATCATGTTTACATTCTTGTTACATTCAGTAAAATCGCGTCGAATCAAATGGAAAACGCATTTTGTACGAACGGCAATAAAATCCGAATTTATCGGTACGCGATATTGCCCAGAAACTAAAACTATCGAAAAGTACCGTTTTTTGTGTTTGCAAATCATTTGAACAACATATAAATGTGAATCGGAAGGTTGAGGAATATTCCTATCGTTCTGCGCGAAACGTGGCTCACAAAGTTGGGAAAAATCATACTAATCTAATCTTATTTAATCTCACACTAACGTAGCCAATTCTTGAAAACATCCTGGAAAATGATGGTATCTTGAATATACATAATTTTTCTTGTCATCGGCCAGGCCAACTGCGTAGTATGTGCCATAAAGAGGATTCCAAAAAATAGAGCGATTCCAGAAAAATCTAAAATCACTCTAAAACTCTGAATCAAGGGAAGGAAGAAAGCGTGGACCTCCCATACCAAACGCTTCCATGTAGAGTTAAACAGTGTGATAATTTGTACTCTATCGTTGGGAGTAAGGATGCTAGAAAGATTAGTTTATGCTCCTTTTGCCTGTGGGTGAATATTAGGCATTTGAATCAAAAGCCTGGCAATAATTGCCAAGGTTATAGCACCTTATCTCGCTCACTGATATTTCTAAAGTGATGTAATGGAAGAAAGTTGATAACCGGGCAGTCTAGCTGAATAGAAAAGAAAATTTAAGCAAACAATAAGCCAAAATAAATTTCATATGATTATGATTACAGCCCAAAAAACGGAAACTCTACAAATCCACAAAAAGAGAAAATTTGAAATCTCCGATAACTCTTGATTCCTACAAGGCCCATGAACTTTTTTTTATCTTTGCAAAAGAAAATGAAGGATCAAAAACAATTTTAGTTTTTTTAATAATTATATTTGTTTGGATAAAGAAGGAAAAAAATATCTAGTAGAATCTTGTGAGAACCAGAGCTATGTTGCGGGAACGCACGCTCTTTTGCGATTCTCCATTTTGCAGCCCGCAAAGTTGGGAAATCAAAATTATTCGTACAAAAAGTGAAGTAGAGGAAAGGACTGAAGGCGAACAAAGTGAAAAGGTGCCCAACCGTGATGACAAGCAAAATTTCACTGCAAAAAGTCTGCAAACATTTCATTGTAAAAGTTTTGCAAATATTTTCTTGTGTCATATTGGACGACAAAACATACGTACCCGAAGACTTTAGGCAGCTTTCGGGTCTGGTTTTTATACCGCATTGCAAAGGAACGTCGTTGATGTGCATTTCCAGACAAAAAAAATGTCCAAATTCTCGAAGAAGTTTTTGATTTTGGCAGGCCATATGTAGTTGTGGTTGAAAATCAAACAGTTTCGTCTCTACCGGCACTATCAAGGATCTGTACGAGAAATAATGTCTGCAAAAGCGGTTGCTACCGGTTATCAGAAGCGACGACTCTCCAGCTCTGTTTTGGCCTGATGCGGCCTTTTGTCACAATGTGAAATCTGTCCTGGAATGGTGTAAGGTACAAGAGGTCAAATACGTGCCAAAAACAACCAATGTACCAAACTGTCCAGAACTTCACCCAATAGAGAAGTACTGGGCTCTAGTTAACCGGAAACCCTTCAAAACTAATAGTTCCGATGATTTCAAGAGAAGATGGAGAATCGCCACGGTGGCTGTACCTGATGAAACCGTACGGAACCTGATGGCGGGTTTACTACAGAAAGTTCGAGAATTTTACAGATGAAAAGATGTAGATATAACTGTAGATTTTGAAATAAATTATCACTTTTTTTTGCTGATATTATTTTGGTGTCCGAAATTAAACGAGTACAGGCTCTACATAAATGAAAAAGCGCCATGCGCTTGGAGTGAAAAGCTGTAAATTCAATGAGATTGACAATGAGATTCAATGAGACTATTAAATGAGATAAACTACGGATTAAGTAGTAACTCGTTACGATATGACAGGGTGACCCCTAAATTTTTTTTCACGTAGGACTACGTTTCAATGCCCTCCGCTCAATTTCAAAAACTACTTCTATTCAATTTTCACAGCCTTCCGTGCGCTAAAGGAACTATCAATACTTTTGCTTAACTACCTTGTTCTAGCAAAAAAAAAAGTGCTGTCTACTCCTAGAGCCTCATGGTGATGAGAAATTATTTCCTTCTCAAACAACATCATCAAACTAACAAATGTTTTTGATTAAATTTTCAATTAATTGTTATTAGTATAAGTAGTTCAACTTAAGATTACCTACTTTTGCTCCCATACAAATCGGTATATAAACAGGTCGAAAATAAGGTTTTCCCTTTCGGGATCCTCAAAACCTGGAGACAAATGATCCAAATTGTCTACTTCGTTTTATTACATTAGGTTTCATCTATCTTTAATACAGCATTTTTCAATGAAAGGGTTCATGCTTAAGTAAAATGTACATGATTTATCCTGAACAACCATGGCATATTATCAAAAATAGCATATTTTGGCTTATTTGAGGCATTCAGTCGAGAGTGGTAAATTCGACAGATATTTTTTATTAAACCCTTTAAGCAATGGTTCAGTATGTAGAAAATGTCATAAAAAGGGACACACCATCGCGGTCCTACGTTAACCTTACAATTATATCCTTGATATAATGCACCTCTTTTTTTTGTATTGAACTTATATATTTAATTTGTTTATTATTTTATCTTACACTATTTGTCTTAATGATAATTTTCATATTCTAATCTTCTGTTATTATCTTCAAAAATCAAAAGCTTCATTTAATATTCTTCTCAGAGCACAAACAGGCTCATGAATATCGTAGTCCATGCGATGAAAAGATAGTGTATGTACAGGTACAACCATCGCCAAAAGGTTTGGAGCATTTAATCGCCTTTCAACAGTTTCTCGATGAATAAAGCTTTTACTGTCTTCTTCCTTTGCTATAACGTCTGGAAACCAAACAAGCGACACATAACCTCATAAGAAGGTGGATTTACAGTATTTTTCCAAGGAAGGTTCCGGAGAGCACGACGAACAAATTTTCGTTGAATCGATTCAGTCCGAGCAGAAACGTTCCGGTGATATGGATCCCACTCAACAGAAGCACGTTCCAAAAAAGATCGAACAAGGGAAATGCACAACGATTCAAGGCACAGAGGAACACATTTGGCATTTTCAAAATAAATCCGAGTTAGCACTGCGTATTACCATTCCGGAGCAATTTGCGATTGGGGCAAACATGCAGAATGTAAACAAAAGGGGAATGATGTTTTTAATATTGGAAAAAGAATTTCGTAATTCGTAATCTGGAAATAAACGTATGAACACAAATACAATCTAGCACACAGACAGAGAAGAAGCTAGCTTCTGATTCATATAAAATACTGACGGAAATTCATTCGTTTTTCATTGAAATTTGCTCATTTTTAATATTAGCCTTTCATTGATGGTATGTTTGATTATTCCATTTTCAATGTTAGCCTCACAAGTACTGGGAAAACAGTATCGCCTTATACTATTCGCCAAATTATCACATTTTCATAGATTTGGCCTCTTACTCTTCGCCGTTGTTTTGATATTTTTTTAAGTATCGACTTTTATTTAACGCCAAGTTTATGTTTTTATTTAAATTACAATCGGCAATCGGCATAATTGAAAATTCTGGATAAACAATAGAAAAGGGTCCATCAACGTTTGTAAACAAACACTTCTGAGCCCTTTTTCTCGCAAGCCGTTGGCTATACACGCAAACCTACAGAATCGTCGTGTAGGGGAAACTTTCCCCTACATGATGATGGTATTGGCTTGCGTGTGTAGTCTACGCTTTGCGAAGAAATAGGCTCAGAAGTGTTTGTTTACAAATGTTGATAGGCCCTTTTCTATTGTTGATCCAGAATTGAATGCAGGGGTCGAAGCTGCAGATAGCTCACCACAAAGCGTAGGTGCTGATGGCCAGCAACTGCAAAGCGGAACAGCGAGCAGAAATCGTCACCGGAGGGTTTGCCATAGCTTCGAAGCGCGTGCTGAAGTATCTGGCTGTGATGATCGACGACCGGCTAAATTTTAACAGCTACGTAGGCTATGCCTGTGGAAGGTGGCGAAGGCTATTAACGCGGTGGCCAGAATCATGTCGAATATCTACAAACCTAGCAGTAGCAAGCGGCGTCTACTGGCTAGTGTATCACCATCGATATACGGGTGTCCAGCCTGGCTTGCAGCGCTGGAAACCAAGCGAAATCGGGCGAAGTTGAACAGTACGTTCAGGCTCATGCGATTCGCGAGTGCTTACCGAACTATTTCATCGGAGGCAGTATGCGTCATTGCCGGAATGATCCCGATTGGCATAACTCTCACGGAAGACAGTGAATGGTATCAGCGTAGAAATATCAGAGGAGTTTGCAAGCTGGAGAGTGGAAGTGGTGACTCAATAGCAACGAGAATGGGACACGGGTGGGAACGGTCGATGGAAACATCTGCTCATACCGAATTTGCCGATCTGGATGAAAATGAAGCACGGAGAGGTAAAGTTCTACTTTACGCAGTTTCTGTCTGGCCTGGCCATGGTTGCTTCAGGCAATATTTGCACCTATTTGGACACGCAGCGCCACCCTTTTGTCCGGAGTGTACAGACGTCCAACAGACACCAAAGCCCGTGGTCTTTGACTGCCCACGATTCAGATCATTGCGAAGCGATATGCTCACCATATCCAGGGCATATACCAGCCCAGTTAACGTGGTGTATAGAATGTATCGTGACGAAAGTGTTTGAAATACAATCAACAAAGCCATCTACAGCGAAAATAGTGGGAGAATCAAGAAGCGAGTGGTTGAGTGGAGTAGCGGGTTGTCGATCTCGGGTGATGTTCTATGGTAGCTAGTTTCGGAGTCGGGATTACTCGAGTCAATTGCGTTAGTATGTGGGAGCTAAATGGCTCACCTCCGTTTGCTTTTGGAATCCACGGACGGGTAATCCTCTGTCAGAGAAAGGCAGATCCAATGTCGGGGACTACGCAATTCGATGACGTAGAGGTTAGGTGCTAAATGGCTCAACCAAGTAAGGCGAGAGAAAAATGGTTGTGGCAAGGAGTAGGAGCTAAATAGCTGAATTGTAGCCAAATGGCTACGAAGTAATACCACAGGGCAGCCCCGAGGGGGGGGGGAGTGAGGGCGTCCGGTTGTACCCCAAGGAAGCGGGTTTAGTGGGATCAGAAGTCGGCCTTTTCTCAAAGGTCGACCCTGACCACGCTCTGGCACAGTGCACGATGACCAAGTGCAGGCCTCTTTGTTAGGTTGTAAATCATGTAATTCATGTCTGATGAGGTAGCAGCACAATACGAAAATAAAACAAAATTCTGCTTTCAAGCTGTTAAGATTCCAGTCAGAGCATGAATAAAGAGCGTAATGAACTTGTTTTGCTGTTGATGGCACTCTCAAACGAATAGCAACGAGAGTAAGTCTCGCTCGAGATTATGGGCATACCATAACCATCACACGAGAATTAATACTGGGCAGTTGAACAAACAGATACATATATCACGAAAATACATTTTTGCTACAAATCTACTGAACAGTACATCAACATGTCAAACAAACTCGAGGAACTATACAATAAAGCCAAAAAAAGATCTAGCACTCAGCTATTCCACAGTTTAAGGCTATTCCTAATGACAAATTAAAGGTCTAGTAATATAAAACTGTCATAATTGGTTGCAGCTAATTGATTATAACTTATTTGGGTCATAATAAAGTTAAATTTACTGAATTGCTACAAATGTTCTGCTGTGGAAAAAAATACTATTTTTCTTGATTTCAAAACAACATGTGTGAAAATAGCTCTAAGACATATATTATTTAAATTGTGATATTAAAAATTAATAATCAACTCAGCAAAACTTAAAACAAACATTTATTTCACCTCAGAACTAAACATTATTACCTTGGAGTAATCTATTATTAACATCAGTTTACTAAGTTGCAAAATTAGTCAAAATCTCATGAAAAATCTGAGTTTTCTTGGCAATTTTTTTTTTCATTGAAAGTACTCATCTTGCAAAACATGAATGGTTTCATCCAAATAATATAGTTCTTATAAAAAAAATCGGATTTTCTTCAATATTGTTATTTTAAAATTTGACTAGTTTTGTGAAAGTTATCTATTCAATACTTCTGACTACGATTTGTCATTTTACGATCATATCCATTTGAAAAAAAAATCGGTAAAAAAAGTTTGGCCCTCTTCAAAAAATAGTCTAGATCAATTTTGGAAAAACAGTGGCTTTTTGTTAGAAAATCTACATGTCCAGAAAGTTTTGTTGAAATCTGAGAGAATGCTGCCAACTTCGAATACTACTGAATGTCAAATACGAGGACTACGGTTCTAATGTCGGTCTAAAACCACCTTATGTGATTTTTATATGGGTGCATATTCGGCCCTTTTATTATCGAGTTCTATTAATAATTAGAATGTTTCCATGTTTTTATTTCTTCTATTATCATTTCTCTAGATTTTAAATGGTTTTAACATATTTGAGCAAATCAAAATATTAGAACTTTCACTACACATACTTTTACGCTGAGGTTTTAGCTTAGATAATCTTTGCGAAAAACATAGAACCAGGAACTCACACACTGATACTTTTACTTTCACACATTTTTTGCAAAATCATGATTCATTTTTCTTTGAGAACAGTTAACTAGTTCATGGCCTGTTGTTATTTTCTGTACCCTTAAGTTGCATTTCTAGTAATGTGAATCGGTTCGATTTACCCAAATGTGGATCGTGCAGATAATCTGTTCAGTTTAACCGATGCAATCATAACAGCTAATAAGTTTAGCTAGCCGAAAATCTTACTCAAGCACTATAAATTGACTAATAAACTCTTAATCACTTCAGAATACAACGATCAATATGATGCCAACTTGAATTTGTCTGTTTGCTTTTTATTTTTGGCAATTTTAATACTAAGGCCGAATGTAGGAGCTGGAATAACATCACGTTACCCTAATAGTACGTTCACTCTACAGCTTATATTACGTGATATAGAGTATCTTGATATCAGTAACTATACATCTAGTTTTCACTGGAAATAATGTACATGTCATTTGACAACGTGAATGAGTTTCCGAAATAATAACTCTAAATTAAACGCAATGGCGTAGTTTGTAGATGATGATGTTAGAATTTTCATACAAAGTTAGTGTTAATTTATGTGCTTACGTATAGTTTTCAACGTTTATTGCGTGCTAAATCCGACTAACTGATGCTAATCTTGCCATTTCAAATGAAAGTATACTTATACTTTCAACTAATTAATAGTTAAATTATATAAACAAAAGATTATATATTGCTTACTGTAGTAGTCAATATGCGTTTTCAAATACTAATTTCAACTCAGGTTAGGATGTCGGTGTTCAGTAGTATACGCTAGTTTAAGTTTAGGTTTAATTTGATTAATTTTTTTTTTTATATCAAGTAATTACCTAGTATGTAAGACGTACCTTATAAGTATTTCAACAGTTTATTTATACTAGAACTAAAATTAAGAGCTTCTTCTATGCTCGCTTCAATGTGCAAATAACTTAATATCTACTGCCTACAAACGAACATGTAATTCGCTGTTGTTGATAGCTATTGTTATCAGGTTCCTTTATTATGAGCCCCAATAGTGTTCATCAGGGATAAGGTGGTTATATTGTATAGCAAACTGAAAACCGATGCTAATAACCGGTAAAAAATCATAAGCTTTGTTCTAATAGTAAAAGTCAGCTTAGATATGTTTACGTTGCCGAGCCATGGTGAATCTGAAAACTATTTGAATCCTACTTTTCATTCAAAGTCACTATATTCAAAAGCATGAGAGAACCATTTTAAGCACCTATCGACACAGAAGCTACTTCATATCCTTCATCATATCCACAGACAGAAGTACACTCGCAAAAACAATCAAGAAAAGTTGATCCATAATCACTCCGAAGACATTATCGAAATTGCGCATTCGATTCGTTAGCTTCCCCGAGATTTACCTTGAAAATGGAGCGTCAAATGTGATTTGGCGGATTGGTGGGAAAGATGCCACAGATCCCTCTTCAAATCCAACGAGATGGCAGAATGGTAGAGCGGAATTCCAGCAATTTTTCCGTCTCGTGATGATTTCTTTCTCCTTCGCCCATTTCGGGTCGCCGGCAGTTCAAATATTTGTCTTACCTCTGAACATGTTGTTTCTTTCGCTATGTATGTGCCGAGGCACGGCGAAATGGCATGCAAAAACCCATACGGCACGAATTAGCTACATACACAAAAGCTCAAAACATTAGTTCACGTTTGCTTTTCTGATGAAAAGGTTTCTATATATAGGACAGCTATACGATTCTGCTCTGAATTTCATCTCCTCCGAAAAAAAAAAATGCCATCGCGTCGGATGAGGATGCTTTCGCACTCTCGCACCACGTGTGAGCTTTTTATTCCGAGCAGTGTTCGTTATTGGAATATCAAACATGAAACTTCTACCCACTTCTTCCTCTTGTTTCCAACTTTAGCTCCTTCCACCAACGGAAACCAGACGCGAATGAGCAAACAAAACATGGAGAACGAAAAAAGCATATCTAAATATTTATCGACTCGGAATAATCACTTCTTGGTAAAGCTCTAGCCATCCAACAGATGGCAGTGGTGTGAAATTGCCCTTGAGCTGGAACGAAAAGGCACGCTTGCCATACACAACAATCCAGTCTATGTCCAGGATTAGCCCCCATGGGTTAGCAGAAGCAGCAGGTTTCACGCGAGAATTTGATCAACTAAATTGCCACCATGTAACTTTTTCCCATTTCATCAGTTCTCAGTCGGCGGTTCGTGCTTGGCTAAGCGTGACTAAGAAAGATTGAAGTGAAATGGAATTCCTCGAATCTAGGCATTGGAATTCAACAAGGGAAACCTCTATCGAATTGTCTTAGGACAAGTGGCAAAGTTTTCATTCAACACATTAGGAATGATCGATCTGGTTCGATCTAAATCTATGTCTTCATAATTAAATTAACTGGTTGAATGGCGTGAGTCAATTTATTAAAAAAAACCTTTTATACAGAAACGTTATCGTCGACTACTCGAATTCACTAGTATAGTTAAGAGAAGACGCTTCTGAATCCTTTGTCATACATTACATTATTACGTTAGTCCCAGGCGTCTGGGGGTTAGGCTCGGTGCATACATATGTCAGTTTCTTAGACTTATATCCCAATTGATTGGATTAGTTATGATGGTTCAGGAACCGCCGGGAAATCCTACAGGTTTCAAAAATCACTGCTTTCTGAATGCTGGTCAGTCCTTTTTGTAGCTCCAACTATCCAAGGGAACGTAAAACGGTACGGAGAACAATTCCGGTCGCCGAGATTATGACCGAAACTATACGGACCTTCTTCAAATGCCACATCTACCGCAACTTTTTCGCCAAATCGTGGTATTTCGTAATCTTTGTAGAGAACGTTGAATGGACGTTGGGATCCAGCGGCATAGTGACATCGATAAGAGTTACACTATTCTTCTTCTTTTTGTCGTAGATCACAATGTCAGGGCGATTGGTCGGGTGAGAACATCCGTTAAGATCTCACGATCCCAGTACAGCTGTATGCATCTTTTTTTCCAGTTTCCAGTTGTAGTAGGGCACGTACTGGTTCACTATTTTGTGCTTAAGTGCAAGTTCTTGGTTCACAATCTTGGCGACATCGTTGTGTCAACCATGATACGCTACTTCTGCAAATACTTGGTAGCCAGCAAAAACATATTTGATCAACTCTCCTATTGCGTTGCACATTTTACACCGGTCTTCTACTTCTTCGTTCGATACGTACCTACGATAATACTTCGTCGCAATGACCCGGTCTTGGATGGCTAACATGAAACATTTAGTCTCTGAGAAGAGATCACCTCGCATCAGGCATGTATTCGACGCTTCACAAGCGCTTGTTCGAATTGATGGGGATGTGTCCCATGCAGCTACTTAAGCTTCCACGATGCGACTTTATCATCAATATTTTTCAGGTTGGTACTCCTCCTGTGCCGTATCTAGGGAGCTGAATCCCTGATTCACAAACAGTACCGTAGACTTAGTGACGGGTCTGGCTTTCTACGAAAAACATCCGCAACTGCTGAATCTGGGAAACACTTACTTAATTAATTACTTACTTACTTATGCTGGTCCAACGTCCTATTAGCAACACACACTTGCGTCACGATATTTTTCCATAAAACTCGGTTGAGGGCTGCTTGTCTGTAGTTCCTCGAATGTCCCACACTTCCTAGGTCTTGTTCCACTTGGTTTAATCGCCTAGCTCGCTGCGCTCCTCTGCGTCTTGAACCTGTCGGATTCGAGGAAAACACAATTTTTGTGGGGTTGTTTTCCGACATTTTAACAACATGTCTCACCCATTGTACCCTGCAAGCTTTAGTGGTTTTCTGGAAACTGGAAACTCCTTCATACACCGTTTTCACATACACCGCCAAAGATGGTCCTAAGCACGCGTCGTTCGAAAACTTCAAGTGCTTGCACGTCATCTTTGAGTCCGTAGAGAACTACTGGTCTTATCGACGTCTTGTACATGGCACACTTTGTACGGAGGTGTAGATTATAAGACCTGAAGGTCTTGCGGTGTCGATAATAGGCACGATTGCCGGTAATAATTCGTCTCCGAATTTCTCCAAATGCCACATTTGCCACACTCATCCACCACCTCGAACTTATCTCCGTCAATTGTCACAGTTCTGGGAAACACATAGCGCTTGATTATCAGTAACGCCTCTTCCACCTCCAGTCGCGTACTGGTAACTCTCGCGTAAGGGTGACTCTCTCGACAGCCGACTTTGGGTGATGCATGCGATGCTTAATTAACGCCACACGTACTGCTCCTTCTATCGCTTCCAAGTCAGTTTTGGTCCACTTTATCACTCTAAAGCTAACTTAATTCCTTGATTATCGAGATTTCCAGACCTGGGCTGGTTCACCTCCCATCGTAGTCATTCAAATACCTTTTGGGTATTTTCGTAACTTGTTCGGGGTGAGATTCTATGGACTTTTGCGTGAGAGATATGGATGCTCACCACTACGCTGTGGCCCCAGCACCCCAGCACTAGCACTCCAAAGCAGGAGATCAACAGGGGCACGACAAACATGTTAATCGCCTTTATCGTGTTGCCGGCCGACATATACGACCTCAGAACACGGTTGACTTGATACAGGAACATTTCTTGCAACTCTTTCTTGATCGTTGTACGGCGAATCTCGTTCATTTGCAGTATTCCAAGGTACTTGTAGGTCTCGCCCTCAACCTTATTTCGAATCTTCTCCTGTTCGTCGATGCGAAAACTACCGGTATCCGACACTTTACCCCGACGAAGATTGACTGTTCGACGTTTGACGATTACAAACTTCATCCGAATATTGTTACTGAACACCGTTGCAAGCTGCAAGAGTCGGTGCAGCTTTCCATCTGTTTCCGCAAACAGCTTTAAGTCGTCCATGTCGAAAGTGTGGGTAAAATTGGTAGCCTTCCTTCATTTTTCAAATGGTTGCATTGATTAAGTGTTCTTCTGAGGGGGTTCATCAAAAGGCACAACCACAGCGGGCTAAAGATATCGCCTTTGAAAATTCCCCTACTTATGCTGATGGTTCTGCATCTTAATACTGTTGCTCCGTACGTTGCATGTTGTAATTGCCTGATGATTCCACAATCTTCCTTGTACACCTGCAGTACCTTGATGATGTACGAATGCGGAGATGCGTCATACGCCTTCTTGTAGTCGATGTATGCCATGCTCAGGTTTTTTTCTTTTCTGGCTAGCCTGACCTACAATAACTGCATCGATGATGACCTAATCTTTGCAGCCTTGCGTGTTTTTTTTCCGGCAGACCTTCTGTTCATCGGTCATGACATTGTTAGCATTGCAATGGTTTTGTATCTTTTGGTTGATTACTGACGAGACTACTTTGTACAGGCTTGAATAACATGTTATTGGCTGGATTAGCCGTGTTTTGATCTTTGGGAAGAAGATAGGTTAACCCTCTAGTAATGAATTCTGGCACCCGCGGGGAGTCCTTTAGTACCATATTGAAGCACTCCACCATTTGTCCATGGATTGAGGAGAACTTTTTATACCAGTAGTTGTGCACAAAATCCGGTCCTGGTGAAGCCCAATGCCTAGTTTGCCGGGAAGCCTTGCAAATATCCTGGGCAGTAAATACGGTAGTGACCATGCGTCCAATTCCATTACTCCTATGCTCTTCCTCCTACAATCACAACCCATCATTGGTATGTTGAACGGGATTCTCTTATAGATTAGCCCAAAACTCTGCTACTGCGCCAATCTCCGGAAGTCCTTCATTGTAGTTATTTTGGGTTTTTTTTTCGGATGCGGTTGTAAAACTCCTTTTTGTTAGTGTCAATTGCCCAATCGCTGTAAATGGTTGTTGAGGACCTCAGTAATATCAGATTCAGTGAGGTCTCGGAGCTCTGCGGGCTTTACAATTTCAGCAACGTGACGAACTAGCCGAGCTTATCGGTTTCCCCTCGTGAACTGGGTAAACCGACCATTTTTAGTGTGTAGTATGGTGATTTGGCTCTCCAACCACCTCATCCATGCGGGGTTTTGTTTGATGGATGTACGTCGTTTCTTGTGGGTACGTCCGTTATCCCAGCGTTCTTACAACAACCACAGCTGCAGAGTATACTATAAACTGCAGGTCCTCAATATTCCCAACGGCTTCCAAGTACTGTGGCAGGATATCCTGTTAAGTGTGCTCACTGCACTTGTTAGCTGGTAGTAATACTGTGGTTTTGGTATCCTGAGTCGGGACATGGGGTTTGTCCCTTGAAATCGTTTTGCTACTGTTTGCATGTTGATAGCTAATTCACTCAATAGTTGCTGTCGTTTTTGGTCCACTGCTGGTCCTGGAGCGGGTTGCTCGTCCGTTGACACGTTTACCACTGCAATCAACTCACGCCTCTCACTCGCAAGTGATGCATCCAGTCCAACAGAACTCGTTCTCGATGTATCGCTTGATTCATTCTCTTCCCTCCATAGCTCCCTTTATACTTCCAGCTAGATGCACTCTACCTTGGCAGGTATGAGCATGTTATCCGGCATGATTGCTCGCTGTGATTTGTTCCGGTCAAGCTGATTGGCGAGTCGAGGAAACCGCTCGTTGAACATCTCCAGCATACTAGGTCTGCCAGCCATATCGGTTTTCAACCTCGTGCAAAATGTTCAAATATAAAAAGCGCTTAGGATTCACAGATAAGATAGTTAAAACTGGAAGAGAGTGAAGATCGCACAACTACTGTGTGAAATTTCACCCGACGGTCGCCAATAATCCGTCGTTATTACACAATTCGTTACAACCGTTCGTTGTGGAAGGGTTACCGAGAGCGTGGTTTTAGTGATCTGTTGCCCAGTGTCGGAACCAAACCGACCTTACCTGAAATTTTGAGTCTTCCTTAACCCTGCTCGGTCATATGGAAAGGTAGCCGGGTCTCTTGGTAAAGCGGGCTTCTATAGGGTGCGGCAGGTACTTAATGAAAATTTGTTCTATTTTTCGAATCCCATTTACAACTAATTCTAGAAATAATATCAACATTTCGAGTGTATTTATCTTAATAAAGTCCTTTTAAACAAATGGATCCTCCATTTTATTAATACTATCCACAAGCCGACGCTGGAAGCCAGAGCATCCGACTCGTAAGCCAACATATGCCCAAATCGAATAATCCAACGGATTAAGATCTGACCAAGCAAGCAACAAAGCCTTCGGCCAAAATCATGTTATCGTTCAACCATTGTTGGGTTCGATTGAACTTGTGACACGACACGGCGCTCCATTCTGCTGTAGGACAACGTTTTGGTCCTGGAGAAGTTGGCTCACCCAGGGAAGCACTTGTCCTTTAAAATACCGATATACACTTCGGTATTGATTTTAACTCCAGCATCAATGAAACAGGCGGCATTTTCAAACCGTTGGACGTTACCAAGCCAAACATCATGACACCAGCCGGATGTTTGGTTTGAAATTTGAATTTCACTTTTTCCGGAACGTTCTCCATTTTCTGCGGTGAAATGAACTGTCCGTGCGGCTGTTGGCTACAGCATCGATGCTGAAAAGCTTTTCGTCGCAGAACAGGATTATCATTTTTTCCTTCTTCAACAAGGAAAGCAACTTTGAACCAGTCACTGTAGTTCCTTGGCCCGGTCCGTAATCAAGTTGCGTTTCACTTGGCTCTGGAAGATGCATGCAGGTCTTCTTTGATGATTCTCCGCATGGATTTCTCCGAAATATTGGCTTCCTTTGTAAAGTTTTTCGCACGACCGATTTGATCAGCGTCTAGCGTGCGTGCAGCGCGGACGTCCGCTTTCCGGCTTCCACTGCTTGGGACCATCCTGCAGGGACTTTTTTATGCGGTAAACTTTTGCCTTATGGCACCCTACCACCTGGCAATCTATTTCGGCTTCTTCTGGGCGAGCAACAAACTTGCGATCCTCTGTGCGAACATTTTGACGAATTTGCAATAACACAAACATAATGTTTAGATGCATGAAAAATAAACATAAACAAATACACTTTCGACAGAAATTAGCCACTAGCTACACGAATTTATCCAATACTCAAGTTTGAACATTTTGCATTATTTTCTGCCGCACTGTATATTGAAGAGACGGTCAATTCCGGACGCTCTGAACGTCATCGATAGATTCGATCGCCATCTGCATCGTTGTCGCCATCTACGACATTGATATTGAGTCAGCCGTTCACCATTTCTCCTGAGGTGATTGTCTCAGGAAGGTCGCGTAAATTCAAGTCGACAGAATGCTACCTGCCTGCAGGAGTACGCTACGCTGTTTCAAACACCGCCAGAATTCTTCAAACGGTTACACAGAGTTTTATCTGTTTGTGTATTTGTTCTCTTCATTTATTAGTTTCAGCTTGTTTTGTTCCAATATCTTATGCAGTCTCATCCTCGTTCACTGTCACCACCAGAGATAGCATTTCGCACTAATGTGACGCCGGCGCGTAGATTTGTACCTCCACAGAAGAAAACCATAACTCACCGCAGCTAATGCTGCGCTCTTTCATTCGGGTGGTAACAGACAGAGTGAAAGTTTGCGCCCATGATGGATGGCTTGGAGGAGTGGAATCACTCTCGTTTTTTAAACGGCCGCTCACGTGCCTTTATCTGTCTTCACACACGTACCGCCTGCGACCGCTGCCGCGTACTTGTGCAAGACGTAGCGCCAGTGCTCTTCTGTGATTTGCTGGTGCGGTTGATAGTGAAAATGTCACCGGAGTTGTGAAAATGTCCGCCAAAAGGAAGCAGGAAGAAACATTCTTTATTTCTTCTTTATATGTAGCGTTTAAGGAATTTGCAATAACTTGTATATTAGCAGAAGTGCCCACGCCAGTGAGCTCACTGGGGCGCACGCGTCAGGGAATTTATCAGCATTCGCTTCAGTGAATTTGAGAGCCCTTCTTCTTACTCTAGAGCGATCGAGTGTTGTGTGAATAGAAACCTTTTTTTCACTCGCATGCGCTACCCGCAGGCAAACACGGTGAATATAAAACAAAAGAGCAGAGCTCTCTGAGGTAGGAAGACAGTGTGGAAAATTAAATCTCTCTTTACCACACTCAGTATATGGACATCATTGGTCATCAAAACCGGCAGCGCACAAAATGTACCACATCGCACAAAGTTTATTTGCTGGCGAAAACTATCAGTTAGCTGCTGAATTCCATTTCCATTTTTCTTTGTCCTATCTTTCCCCAGAAAAATATAACCCTTAAAGTTTTGGGTGAACCGTGAGTGAACGGTGCAAATCCTTCTAATCGTGGTATTAAGTCATTCATTTCATTTTATTTTATTTTATTTTAAATAAATGAAATATCTTCTCCATAAAGCTAATGCGATTGAGCCTTCATCTATCTAGAAAAAAAACATATTAATGATTTTTTTCCTTTTTACAGGTAACTTTTGAGTGCACTTATAACCGCATTAATTAAGTGAGTACTAAATCTGTTCCAGATTATCAAGTTACCCTATCCCTCGTAAATGAATAATACATCGAAGCCATGACCTTAAATAAGAAGGTCGGAAAGTTCAATCTTGTTTTCTTCAAACCAAAATGTCAAGTTGAAGGTTGACTGAAAAGAGTTCATCAAGAATGTGGTGACACAAATTTCATCAATCATCAACGCAGAGAATCCTGTTTCCATATCCTTGCATAAGAAGCATAAACGTTGCCATCGTAAATTAGTATGGTAACTAAGCAAGCAAATCCTGCTGTCTGCCGGCTACGCCACACATTTCAATATTGATTTATTTGTCACGTTTCGTTTTATTTATGCTTAGCCGCCGTGACACGGATGTTGGGGGATCTACACTCATCACAGACATTTAATAGGTGTATGTTGGCTCGATGTATTTTTCCAGACAGCACGTTCGAAAATAATATAACGTTTTTACGGTTGAACTCTACCCCACAGCTTCAGTTCCTGCCCAAACAGTGCGGGTTGTAAAATTGAATTCTTTGGATGCAAGAAACAACCTCAAATTTCCTGAATTGAACTCCTTCAATCGATACCTTTTATTCGTCTGCTACCAGGTTCATTTGGTTGTGGAAGTATTTGTCAAGTATTCCAACAACAGGTGAAATTTGGTTCAACAAAATTGTATTTTATATTCGTATTGTCGTGACGCTATGGTCATATTGTAATTAATACGTAGTAGATCCAACATATGAAACAACTGTCACTGGCTTGTTGTTATATAGGTTCCTAAAAGTGCTTTAGTAAGTACTGGCACTCTCGATCTCAATTTAAAACTATTGTTCAATCAAATTTGATCTTGAATGACACCAACCAAAAGTTAAATCCGGAAACGGAAGCTTACCGAAAACAAAACCAAGACCTTACATTGCTCTGTTGACCGGAACAGCGTGGGCAATTCTCCACAGAACATGAAACGTCCCAGCTCCGCTGGGCGCTACATCCGTAAAACAACCCAAATAAAAATACGCTCCATAAAAATAAAATAAAATCAAATGATCGAAAATAAAAATCAAACGCGCCTACCATTTTGAGGTGCAGAACGTATAACGCCATGGCGCGTCGGTCGGTCGGTATGGTGGGAAAAAGGAATTGTATTCAGTCCCCGGCGTAAAGAGGCGACACTACCCGGGCCGAGCGTAAATAAGCAGCGGTTCCACGTGGCAGTCATCGGAAATGTAAAGGAACAAGCGGGAAATGTGTTCATTTCGGATATGTGCAGAAGGAATAAAAATAACGGAAATGAAACGCTACGGAAAGAAATAGGGAGTTCCGACCTAGCGTGGCGAAGCAATGATCATGTCTGGAACTCCTAAATGATTATGGCTAAATCCGGATGAAAACCGTTTTTTCTTTATGGTCCGACCATTGAACGGACCACGTTCATCGAAATGGAGGCTTAAATGGCGATCGAAGAATGAAATAAGTGTAATCGGCTTCGATGGATGTATATTTCTCGGAAAATGTAGGGAAATGATTCGGGACGATGATGATAGACTTGAAGAAATTGAAAAGTGATTAATGGGAACCATGTGGAATCTAAGTATGATTCACATTGAATCCAAATATCATCGCCTGTGTTTGCTTTTTGAAGTGAAATGATGCTTATACTAGGTTAGCTCAAAAAGTTTTGAAGGCGACATCTATGGGAGCAGTAGAAAAACCAAAATTTCAACGCCATTTTATTATTTTATCTCTCATGAGAACGTACTCCAAATTTCATTTCAATTTGTGAATTGAAGTTGAGTGCATTCCTAACAATGGAAAAATCTGAATGTCGTGCTGTGAAAAATCTTTGTTCTGTAAGGTTTATCGGCTACTGAGATCCATGCAAAGACGGTGAAAGTATTAACGAAGGCACCTCATTGGTGCTTCCCAAAAAATGGTTATTTTTTGGTTATGTTTCTTCAACAGAAAACAGCGATGTGGTTTTATTTGGATTATTGAAATACATGTTTAAACCCTATCATGAATTTTTTTATTTCAAAATGTTACAAAAATGGCGGCGGTGGCAGGCATTTTATGAGGCCATCCGAAATTTCTTTTGCGGTAATTACGCTCCAGCTTAAACTATTCATCTGAAACACACATACATGTTATATGATATAGGTAAGGATTGTGAGCATGAATGGAACCGCAAATGTTCATAATCATTAAAATTTATCAACAAATTTTTCGTAGAAAAAACAAGTGTAAGATTTTTTAACCTTTTTTTGTAATATCGACAGAAAATTATTCAAACAATTAGTTTTTTTAAAATAACAGAGTTTGAATTCTTGGCGGTGACTTTAATCTACAAAATGAAAAGTACTTTGAGCTTTCTAAGGTCTGTATCCGCAATAATCCGACACTTAATACATGAATAAAAACACAAATTTCGCCTCATATTTCCGTCGCAGTTGTTTGTTTCAGATTCATGGGATGTGTTTAACACCGTGAAGACGAAACATAGTTATTCGGTTTTTGCATAAAATTTTCGAACTTTTGCGCTTAACTCCGTCCATTAGGTTCATACAGACTCTCTCCAATCTCCTTGATGACTGTGCCTGTAGTTACGAAGGATTTACTCTTTCTCCAGACGTGCAAATTGCTTGTAACACAAGGTATTTTTTGGGAAATTTCGATGCCTTCTTCATTCTGGAAATGCTCAGCTGTAGCATTTGGCCATAGCAGAATAAAAAGCCAGCCCTGAAGCTGCTTGAAATCCTCCAGGACATAAGTTTCATCGTCCATAACATTGCATGAAAACTTCTTCAAATATTCGTACAAACGTCAAGCCCGTGATTTTGATGCCAATTTCGTTTTGTCGTTGCGATTTGAAACTGTTTTTACTTTTTAAAGGTATTCGATAAAATGGCACACACATATATACCATCAAAATTAAACTGATTATCGGATTTTCTTGAAATTTTTGGGAATGAAGAACTACTAATGAGTTTTGATTTACAACATTTGTTTTATTCAATTTCGTCTCCCATCCTGAATGCCTGCATCTTTCCTTTTCACTCCAACCGATCAAATTTTGTACAAACTGATGTTCCCAGTGTTTTTGTTGTTTTTACCCAAATTTTCTTTCAATTCTAGCTCTGTTTTATAGTTTTGGATGTTTCCGAAGTTTCGTTTTCATAATTGCCCAGAATTTTTCAATTGGACGAAGTTCCGGTGAATTTGCGGGTTCATATCTCGGCACAAAATTGACTCGTTGGCTCGGTACCACTCAATACGTTTCTGAGCGTAGTGGCAGGATGCCAGATCAGGCCAAAACATAGTTGATCCTTTGTGCTTCTGTGAATGGCAAGAGACGCTTCTTAAGGCACTCTTCCGTGTAAATCGCACCGTTTATTGTTCCGGAAGTGATGAAGGGAGCACTTATTTCACCACATCCGCAAATTGCCTGCCAGATTAGAAACTTCTTTGCAAACTTCGATAGTGTCTTCTTTCGAACATCCTTCGGAACATCGAACTTCGACTTGGCAACGAAATATTCTTGCCCAGGAAGTTGACGGAAGTCGGCCTTGACGTATAAGCTCTCTGTCCATCACGATGCAACCGGATTTGGTGAGCAGCTTCGTGTAAAAGTTTCCGGGCGCGAGTTTCTCGCAGTGATGTTTTGTTTTTCTATTCCGGTTTGGGCTTTTTGCACTTTGTAAACATGTGAATCTAGCACGCTTCATGGTTTTCGCACAAACCGACTGACACCTTAGACTTTTAGCGACATCTCGAATTGACATGTTTGGACGGTTCTTGAATTGTTGTACGACTTTCCTGGCTATTTTACTGTCCCATTGAATGCTCTTACGACCACCCTTCCTTTCTTGGACACTCAGATGCTCCTTGAAGGTTCTTATTACACGAGGCACAAAGTTGTATTTGCAATTCCAAGCCTTTAGCAATCCACCGGTGGGACGCCCTGATTTTATCAGAGCACAAAATTTTCTCATCTCCTCAAATTTCTAGGTTTTTTACTCATACGATTCAAAAGTTACAGAAGATTTTCTGTGCCATTTTTATCGAATACACCCTTTATACGACTTAAGTCCCAAACGTTGTTTTGATTTTGTAAAAGACCAGGCGACATCCCTATTTTACGAGCCACCATTCGAATGAAGAGATTTGGGTTTTCGTTAATATCCTTTTCACCTTACCGTCCATGACAGGATCAGCGCGTCTAATGTTTTTGTCACTTTCGGTTTCCTCTCCACCGTCAAACGTTCCGTAAGTGATTTGAGTCATCGCGTACAGCGTTCGGCAAATCCAATGTTTTTGTAAGGTTCCGTATTGACAAGGATTTACCGTACGCCCGTAATGAAATTCGCTCGCGCACTTGTTTTTTCTTTTCGTCGCCATCTTGAATACTAAACATGAAATGTAAACATCAATCATGGGGTCTTTTTCATCTTAGACTCTCAGCTGTACCACAGTGAAATTTTTTCATTCCTACGTGCAATATTTCAAAAGTTACAATAATTTGAAGGTGTCCGATTAATGATACAGATTTTACGTGCAGCGGTTCGATCGCAATCGTGATTACCGACTTTCAAGAAGAGGTTCCGAGAAACACGCTTTAGAAAGTTTTTGGCGTCCATATGCTGGTGTGCGTGGCGGTTTTCGGCGAATAACTTCGAAAGTTTTCTCAGTATTACTTTTAAACTTTGGGACTACTGGAAAAAATTAAAAGTCGAATTTTTTGAAAGTTCTAAGCGAGACCCCTTAGAAAAGTCTTCTCCTTGTTTCAAACCGTTCATCGAAGGGTTTTGAGTTTAAGCGTCCACGAAGTCCAAAACGAGCACCTCTGGTGTTCATAGCAAAACTACAGGATACGGTTTTGGAAGTTCATCGATCGACTGTTGATGCGATATCTGACACCATAGGCATCTCACATGGAACAATATGGCATATTTTGGCGGATGGATTTCAAAAACTGAGTGCACAATGGGAGCCGTATTTGCTAAAAATACAAATACGTTCGAATGCACTTTCTGAGCTACATTTGGAGAAATTTCGAAAGGATAAAAAAGGATTTTTTCGCCGTCGATTCATCACTATGGGTGGAATTTCAGTCTACCACAATAATCCTGAATCAAAACAAGAGGCTAAGGAGTAGTGTGAACCGGCACTTCGGCTATGAGGCGAGTTCGTGTCCAGAAAATTGGTGTTTGCGGAATTTTGTGATACAAAAGGAATTTTATTGATATATTATCTCCAAACTGATAAGACAAGCAAAATCTGTTTTTAATAGTGACCTTTTGGATCAGCTAACGACAAAAATTGGGAGACAATGACCCGGTTTGCTGAAGAAAATATCAAAAATACAATTACCTCAAGACTTGCTCACACAGCTCTGAAAACCATCGTGAAAAATCAGTAAATAGGGGTACAATTCGCCTTATTCGCCATATATAGCTTCCTGACTTTTGATGGTTTTCAACCAGCTCATTGACAACACAACAAGATTCGAATCGGTAGGAGGCTTGGCTCGAAATATTGAGTATTCCATCCAGACATTTAGTGCAGTATCACCTCCATCTACTCCAGGCCGTGGCGTTTGCTCCACCGAATAAGCTCGAAGCTGCCCGTACCGAGTTCCGAACATCTGACGAACCTTGGAATCTGTTGACACCCAGCAGCGATAATAGCTCCGGCTGCATATGGTGAAGAAAGGATCGCGCGTGTGGAGATTATCGTACCCCTGAACGCCCAGACTATTCGTGATCGATACCCGCTTCCATACCTTCAAATTTCACGACCATTTCACAAAGTATAATTATTCTATAAATGTAAGTTTTTGTATTCTCCATGCGTGAAGTAACGAATTATGATGATGCTTCAGGAGGAAATATTTTCTATCACCATAAGGCTTTAGGAATGCACAGTAATTCGGCTAGAACAAAGATATGAAGATTAGGTGTTTATAGTTCCGTTAGTGTACGGCAGGCTGTAAACATTGAATAGAAGTAACTGAAATTGAGCGACGCCTATTTGAAAAGCTGCATCCAATCAAATCAAATCATGTAATGATGAGATGAGATGAGATGAGATGAGATGAGATGAGATGAGATGAGATGAGATGAGATGAGATGAGATGAGATGAGATGAGATGAGATGAGATGAGATGAGATGTGATGAGATGAGATGAGATGAGATGAGATTTTTTGTGTATTTATACAGGTATAGCCTAATAGTACGTACATTAACTCTCTCACTTAAAACCGCAATTGCAAACTATTGATGCCCTTCTGAAATCTAATATAACCTAAAGGAAGAACAAGCTTCTGTCCTTTCTCTTGGTTGTATTCGATTTCAGATCAACCTGTAGTTTATGTGCAATTTTGATTTCAAGACAGCAAGTTCATGTACGTACTATCGAGGTATTCCTGTATACTTATTTATTTATTTATTTATTTATTTGTTTATTTTTGACGGGCAAGTGGAACATAGCTGGCCGCAAGTCTAATGTGGTCATCTCTCAATATCTCCTCAGAACACGTCTGAGAATTTCGAAAATAGTTTGCAACAATTTGCGGGGTGGAAGCTCTGTTGCCGTGGAGCGACATAGACGACGGAAGGACAAATGTGTACACTGAAAGTTAATTTTAGTTTATATTACAAAAATCGAAGGTAATACTACAACCACCTGTTGTTTTCGCAACAGAACTGATTTGTACCTTTACTGCGAAGATATATTCGTAATTATTGCACACGCGCATCTGTTAAAAGCACGAAGCTTTTGTTGACAAAGAAAGAACATTCGTACATTGTACGTAAACAATACAAAGAGCTACGCGAATATTTGTTCACAAATTTAAAAAAATGTCTCTTTAGTGGCTGTACGAAGGACTGACAGATCTAGTTTATCGACTCGAAATGTAATTAACAAAAAAACCACCACGTGGAGTTGTCCAGCGTCTTATTAATGTTTGATATGGGATTCGGAACCGAATTTTTTTTGAAAGTGCTGATTCTGTATCCGTGGTTGATCGTTAGCCATGCTGACTCATGAGAACAAGCGTGATTAATGAGCATGAAATTATAGCTCTCGACAGCGCTGTAATTTTTATTTTGGGAAAGATAAATTATTCCCGGCCTTACAAGCAACAACATCATCATGCATGAGTACGGTATAAAAGAGAAACAGCGATTATTGGTCTTCACGAAATTCATTTCGTGCATTTTACAAAAGGTGTAAAGATAGCATTTCACCAGATATAAAGGATTATGAAAGTTTCATACAATAAACGAGCATTTGTTCTATGTACAAATCCATGTTTACGAAACGCGTGAAAGCTACTTTACGAAAATAAGTTTTCAGTGTATGAGTGATACCAACTACAAGAGCAGTTGTTCGGTCACAAATGTTTAAGTTTTATAGGGTTCCTGGACATAATGGAGTTGAAGGAAATGAAAAGCTGATTGACTTGCAAAGATTGCATCGTCTGAAAAAATGTATAGGTCCAGGACCATGAGTTCTCCCATAATTTTAAATGAGTTAATATTATGGGAAAATTCGAAAAGTACAATCCAACTGAAGGATCACATCCACAGCTCGCCAACTGAAACGTTTTATAAAGTCACATGCTTTAATTACACAAAAGCTACTATTTTCTCTGAAAAGAATGTATTTACTCACACAGAATCAGTCACAGGATATAGGACAGTAAGCATTTAAAAACTTTTCGAAAACTCTCAGAAGTCGTTTTGTAATCTAGAGAGCGATTTCTTGACAAAGGTATTTTAGAACTCACGGAGTCTAGGCCAGCCCTCCCAACAAAGTTATTCACTTACAAGGAGCACTATTGCAGGTAGGAATATGTCGATCATTGATAAGTGCCACATGCAGAGTAGCTTATAATTAAAAAATATTAATTCCTTTAAACACCAAAGGAAGCTTCTAAGGTGTGGTCGAGTAAGAATTGGAACATAGACTTTTGCGCATATTTCGGATGTAAATTTACAAATATTATTCTGTTCAAACTTAAATGTTCGACTTTATGAGGTAAACTTTAGAGGGAAAAAATACGAAAAAAAAATAATCATCTCGATTTCAAAGAAATTTACGAACATTTTCCTGAACACGTTTCATCAACCGAAATTATTCTCATCCACCGTTTTGGCAATCTTATTCCATCTGGTTCTAAATTCATTGATGCTTTGGCAACACTACCATTCACGTTCAGCTTCCTTCCCAATAGCCTTTTTCAAAATCTCTATATCGGTCTGAGCTGGGGACAGTTTGATGGGTTGAGTTCTTTCGGTATAAACTGAATCCCGTTGGAAGCCATACCACTTTAGCACTGTATTACTGTACTGAAAGGCTGGTACATTCGTTAAAATTTTAATATTCGCCTATTCGCTTTTGGAGACATTCCGTTCAGTACAGCTCATCAAATGACTTATCAGTGATGAAAACCCTGGTCTTCGTACCGCAGCTACAGATACCTAGCCAAATCATGTATTTACGTGCAAATATATTCAAACACAAACTTTAATTTGGCAGGAACATCTCCTCAGGATGTAGCAAGTAAAAATGTTTGTTCAAAAACTGGTAGATGTTTAAAATCGGCCATGACCCTGACATCAACCCTTCAGGAAGTTGATGAGGAAATTGATCGATTGAAAAACAACAGAGCCGCTGGTGTTGACCAACCTTCAAGCAAGCTATTGAAATACGGTGGTGAAGTACCGGCCAGAGCGCTGTACTGTAACTATCAGGACGGAGGAGGAATGTTTACCGAGGATTGAATGGAGGGAATAGTGTGTCCAATCTATGAAAAGCGGCGACAAGCTGGATTGCTGCAATTATCGTGCGATCACGCTACCGGGAGCGCTCAAGGCGTTGCTCTTAGTTGCCAAAATACTCGCGCCACTGCCTGTCACCAATTGCAAAGGAGTTCGTGGGGCAATACCGCTGGATTCATGGTGCCCGCGCTACTACGGACCAGATTTTCGCGGCATTCGGCAAGTGCTACAGAAATGTCGCGAATACAACGTGCCCACACATCATCTTTTTCATCGACCCTGCCGTCGTCATCGAAGTATCTTTTGTTTGCTTTTTATAAAGATATAAACTGATACACTTATATATATCATCAGAAATGTCAAAGCAAGTAGAGCTATGTAGTTTGACAAATGTCATCACCACGGTATGTTCCCAAATCAGAACCAATATTAATCGTTTTCCATATATATTATCAAGTTTTACCTGAACATCAAAGATGATATTGGCAACACCAAGGAGAAAAACCTTGTATCGCTTACAGAATTCTAAAACACTGCTTGTTCTCGTGAAAACTACAATTTGATTCCCCGAAATTCTACAGTGCAAACAGGAACATCTCAAATATAGAAAAAGCAAAACTAAATGACCAGATGACATTGCAACTTTTCCCATAACGTGTCACGAATTCATTGCTGAACAAAACCAAGTTAAATATGTATAGAAACAGAAAAAAAGTCAAGCAATTACTCGATAATCTATTTTGCTGCTCACACATGCTGACGGCTTGTCGACCCTCCATCGAAATGTCCCGCCATCCAGTCCCCCATGAATGTCCCTTGTCTTGTATGTTGGCAGTCGACGTGAAAAACCACATTGCCATAGAGCTAACTCTCGATAAAATCGATATAAAATATTCATTCCGTTATAATACAATATTTGTGGCGAACTTGACCAACTAAAAACTTGCTTTTCGGTGCGGCCGAGTCGGTGAGCGATTTCCCATGTATGTAGTCTGTCTAGGTGAGTCCCGGTGGTACGTGAAGTGGAGTTGGAATATCCATAAATGAATGCGGTATTAGTGTTTGACCACGTGCACACAATCCACCGCATTGTTCGGCATGTAGAGGTAAAGAGGTGAAATACGCATTTCAGTAAAAAAAAACGAATACCATTGTCGTTTTGATCATTGATGCGCAAATAGCCTTCTTTTTCTTTCTTAGCGTTTCAAGCTTATTGCTTTCGCATATAGCTTATTGCTTGCTCTCAACTTAGTGTTTTAAATGCACTTCTATAGTTATTAATTTAGAACTTTCGATGCCAAGTACCATTTTTGCATTAGTATGATGGTATGGCAGGTAAAATCATTCCCTATATGCCCAGGGAGTTGAGAAATTTTCCCTAACGAAAAATTCCTAGACCAGACCGGGAATTGAACCCAGCAACCTCCACCATGGTGTTGCTTTGTAGCCACGCCTTTGCCGACTGAGCTAAGGGAGGACCCAAACGCGCAATTTCAATATAGCAATTGGAAAAAATCTCATTTTTTCCAAAAAGTCAATTTATCTTCGCAATGGTTACCCTGTGGTGACTTCCCTTATCGACAATTTGCCGTTTAATGCATTTACTGGAAGCAAAATGGTTTTAAAATGCTTTTTCAACTGACCATAATAAGATAATATTAATGAGTCCTTAAACGGCATTTCAAAACAGCGTTTTATGAGTTCATAAAGTCAAAATAAAGCCTTTGATGGGAGTAAAAGGAATTTTAGAAGACAAGGTTTCAAGATTGTCGTAAAGAAGCTGTGTAGGTTCACATAAAAGTGACTAAAATGTAAAACCTATTGGCACCAGTTGGAACAATAATAAAACCAAATTGATTTCTAGTGGCGTTCATAAAACTTTAATAAAACTTGATATAGCTGGATGGTTTCGGCAATGTTTCTTGGGAAATGTCTCGTCTCCATTTTTGCTTTTTGAATCTTAACCATTAACGAAAAATCGACAGAAATGAACTTTCAGTTTTAGTTTCTAGTATTGGTTTCGATAGTTGATATGTTGTTCGGGGTAATCATACTTTCATGGTTGATAAAAATTTAATATTAAAAAAAACCAAGAGGAGCGTTTTACCCTGCTGGGGCACTCGATACCTCCTCACCCAACATCCAGTGCGAGGACCCAGTGCATTCGATTTACACTTCCTCTATCGGAAGGGTCGTTTTTAATTTTCACCAAACACTGATTCACAACCGCTTATGCCATCACCCCACTGATTCCGGTGGACCGCCAGAGAGCTTGGGAAATTGCGGTGAACTTTGTGGTCAGCTATGGAAAGCACATCTCAATGGCAACGTAAGCAAAATCCAATTTCGTTTCGATTTGAGTTTCAGTGGGAAGTGTTTTTCACTCAGAGTGAATGAGATGTGATGCCGGAAGTTGTGGCTATAAATGTTGTTTCCAACTCGTAGGAACAACATATACTTTCACAGAGCTGCATCAATCTGTGAAGGAACATATATGCGTTGCTGAGATATGCGATGAGCAAACTGTTCGATTTGTCCCCGTATGTTGTTTGAACTTTTATGCATTTTCGTTAGAATTTACTATCAAAGCTTTGAACATGGTTGCCACCAACACTGGCCAGAGACTGAACTATTTTTCCAATTTGTGACTATGACACCATAATATCATCAAAATAGTTGGGAAATACTAATTAACGTATACAACGGCGTATTAAAAAAATGCGCTCACAATGGTATAGTGTTGTCCTAGCAAGCATCCCATTCTTACTATTAAGATCTTTGACAAGGGTACTGAATACAGCAGGTTTCTTTTATGGCAACTTGTGATTTCATAAACTTCAAGAATTCTATTTCTCATACATTTAGCAAATTTTTCATAATTCGTTTTACCTTCTTTAGGTGTCAATATGACCCGGAATTGGATTTTAAAAATGCTATCACTTTTTAAAGCAAGCATCTAGACGTCTAAATTTTCTTGACTTTTCGAGAATTTGGACAACCTTCATCCTGTACCAGAAGTGTTGCCAAATCTTTTGTCAACAAAAGTGTGGCTCTTATGACCTATGTTTAGTGTGCTTTAGCCGATTGCACCGCTGTCTCTCACAATCCCCCTAAAGGCAGTGCACTGGGTGAACTAAAATGTCACTGAATTCCCTTCTCAGCGCATTCCTTGATCACTCCTTCGCGGTGCTTTTTGCTCCGCAGCAGTTTCACAAAGTCTTGCATCGTGTTGCTTGTACCAACGAAATTAGTTCCATTATCGGAAAACAGGTCCGCACATTTCCCTATCCTCGCAATGAAACGCTTTAGAGCCTGCAGGAATCGTTCTGTGCTCAAGTCAGTTAACAACTCTTCGTGAACCGCCTTTGTACTAAGGCATATGAAAACTGCAGGATAAACCTTGATCACTGGTCGCCGGGGGGCTGTTCTCACATAAAATGGACCAAAATAGTCCACACCAGTCTTTGAAAAGGGCCTACACAACTAGTACAGGCTTAGCACGAAAGCATTTTAGGCATTGATGGACGATGTTTTGTGCAATGCTTCTTCCACCTAACGGCCGGAACTGCAGACGAACAACTCCGAGTAGCAGCTGCGAGCCAGCATGCAACAGCTGCAGATGATAATGTTCAAGTACGGGTATGTTTATGCCGAGCAAGTAGAACTGTCGGGTGTATTGTATCTTCTCGTTCTGCAGAACGACCTAGATAACCTCCATGACTCGATCCTCGGCAATATACGGGTTGAACCAGCGATTCTCCCTTTAAAAGTGCCTTCACAGTAAATACTTCCCGTTGAACACGTCGAACGATTGTAAGTTCTGCCTCCTTCAGATACCTTGGATTTTTGAGACCCGGTTCGTGACAAAAGAGAAGAGGCTTGAATGCTGTATTCCGTTCCGGGATGCTGAACTAAAACCTTAGTTGATCGATGATGGGCATCTAAGTCAACCCTAAGGTTTTAAAAGTCGGATCAGGGTCAAAATCAGTCTCTTCCGATACTTGAATCGCCAGATAGTCCTTGGAGACACCTGCCAATACCGATTCCCATTTCCGAAGTTTGAAGCATCCCTTGAAAGGCCCTTCAGCTTGTATACGTACACTGGATCTCCCGGATCGAAGTGCCACAAAATACATTGAAGCGGCCTGTCCTCCTGTAGATCCAAAATTTGTCGAAACATTATTTTTACGTCAGGTACCAGCTTAATTTGCCGTACACGACTCCGTAGCAGGATCGATCGTAAGTTCTCCTATACAATAGGTCTCTGTTGTTGAGCGAAACGGAAGATGACGTCTTGCACGATGCATCGAACACCACACGGGTCTTGGTGGTACTGTTGGATTCCTTAATGACGGGATGATATGGCAGATAGCAACGTATTGCGCGATCAACCGTATTCGCAATATTCGTCATATGCGCCAATTGGTTGTATTCCATCATGAACTGGTGGTACTGTTCTTGCAGACCAGCATGACTCACCAATCTGCGCTCCTTGCCTTGAAGCCGCAGGAATGCGGTGTCTCTTGGCTCGCCCATCCAGGAAATTGCCTCTTGATCCTTCGGCAACAAAACAGAGCACCGACCTTCGGATCCCCTGCGAACCGACTTCAGAAAGACGATCTAACATCATCTTTCGTCCAACGATAAAACCTTAGAACAGCCAACCTTTTCGCTAGCCTGAAACCGTGCGGTTAGCTCCTATAGCGCTTGTGTAGTTGCCGTACTACAACTGATGCTAAGGCTTTCATTTGGATTCAGCAGACCTCTACAGACGACCCAACCGAACACTGACTCGTTTAGTGTAGGTAATTGATCTCCGAGTGGGATTTTTCCATCAGATTAAAAAAAATCGAAAAAGGATTCGATGCCCAATACCACATCTACTGAGCTGGGATTGAAAAACGTGAGATCTGCCAGGTTGATCCCGTTGGGCACCATCCAACCTTGGGTATTCACCCATGCCGTGGGTAAATTCACTGTAACCCTTGAGAGAGCCAGGAACTTCATGTTCTGCGAGAAAGCCGTGACTAGCGAACGAACCATCGCTGAAATCTGGCATTAAACCTTTGTAGCCCTTGACCAATACCGAGCACCGAAATATCCACCTTCCTCCGGTGCGTCTTAATCCTATTACTCCACCGTTCAGCGATAAAGTTGCTCTTGGAGCCGGAATCCAATAGAGCACGAGCCGGGAACTGATTACGATCATCTTCAACAATAACGACTACAGTAGTCCACAAGACCTTCGAGGAGAACTGTTGAGAGATCACCGGGGAGGATGATGGATTTGATGCTTCACTAGATTCCGTTTGTGAAGGAGAATTGTTGTTTAAAGTCATAGCTGCGATCTTCGCTGCTCTGTGCTTCTGCTGTTTAAAGCACACCATAATATTATGCTGACGCTTGCAGCTCAAAAACATTTGGCAGAAAAGGGGGTCTAAGACCAAACATTATAATGTGGATTTATACATCCATAATTCTTTTAAAACTAACATATGGTTCGCTTGTGTGGTGGTCAATAACAAAAGAGGCTACTGCACAGAACATACTGACAAAACTTCAACGACTAGTGTCCATTGCTATAACGGGAGCGATGCGCAGATGCAATTCTAAATCTGCTGCCTTTAAACGAATACCTGCAATTTGAAGCGGAAAAGAGTATGCTTAGACTTAAACGGTTGAAAACTTTCATGTCTGGTGACTTAGTCGGTCACCTGAGCATTTCACAAAGTTTTCAAAATGGCCCAGTGATGTCTATGAATGGAGACTGGATGAAACCTGTGGAAAAGGATGACATCCCTTACAACATATGTATATGAGATGAAATTCGTCAGAAATGACTCAAAAATTGCAACACCCCAACATATTTTCTGGTGCCGTGACCAGGATAGTGGGCTTCGCCACTTTCGCCATCTTCCGCGTGCGATTGCTAGTCGGAACGAAGTGCCGTTGTGTCGACGCAATTCCAGTCGAACGCTGAGGCCATTGTCCTCAGCAAGTGCTGTTGCCCTTTAGATGAAAGGATCCCATCTGTGCATGTGGCTGACGCCATTGTGCCATCCCAACATGTCGAAAGGACGCATTGATTTGATTCAAGGCAAATTGTATCTTACCATATAATAAAGTACCTGTCCATCTCCTGCACAACTCCCCACGGGTGCCTTTAGATACTCCTCCAATTGTGTATGCCGTTTTAATCATCGTTGGATACTGGCTCAATCGATTGTCGGCGAAATTTCCTTCCAGAGCAACGTCGTGGTGCTGAAGCTATCACAAGTGCTTCCCAACCAGACGGATACTTCCCACGATGGTTTTGTGAAACCAGGCTATCCAACATCCCTTTACGTCCACCGATCGGCAAACGCATGCGCCACTATTCATCAACTCCCCTCGCTGTTCGTCCATCTTCCAAAGACTGACGTCCTTAAACGAAAAGGACGATTTTCCAGTTCCTTCGTGCCGTGCTAGGCAGATACAGTTTTTGCGTTTAAGCATTGGGTCAGGTTAGTAGCATTCCAAGCAATGTATTTCCTTTGTCCGGGTCTACCTGGTCTGTTATATCGGCAGGCATTCCCAAATTCAACGACCACCGGCGTTCCTGGGAGACACCATGGGTGACGCTCGTACCCGAGACCAGCTAGTGACGCGGAGGACTACACTGCTCGCGTCGCTGAGCCGTACGGTGCAGTCCGCCGTCAACTATACTCTGGCCTGGCAGACGCTGATCAATCGATATACCAACGAGTATTTGCTTATAAAGCGCCACCTAAAGGACCTGTTGGCAATCCCTCGGATGGAAAAGGAAACTTGCTCTTCATTCAACCGTGGGCGATTTCCAAAGGAACATCAAGATCCTGCAGCAATTAGGTGAACCGGTTAACTCATGGAGCATTCTTCTTGAGCATCTCTTGTGCATGCGGCTTCATGAAGATACCATTCCGGCGTGGGAGGACCACGCGGAAACGGTGAGCAACCAATCATATGCTTGTCTTGTGGAGTTTCACATCTGTTGATGATATGTGAGACTTTTGATAAGATGTCTCTTGCTGAACTGCTTCCGCCAATACCATTCCGCCCGCGATTGTCCCTCGAACTACTCTTGTCGTCTATGCAGGAAAAAACACCACACTCTCACCACCCTGGTCAGCTTCAAGAATCCAACGGCGAAGGCTCCCAGTCCTCTCCCAAGTCGAATTAAAAGTCAATCCAGCAATCAGATTCATCTTCCAAAACCTAGTCCAGAGTTTCAATGCAGACGGTGTCGGATGAACTCACCGTTGTGGAATGCAGCAGCGCGTTACGAAATGCTCAGCCAACCATTTTCATGATGACGATCATTCTCTTTATCGTCGTAGCCTCTGGTAAGGAACACTATTCCAGAACTCTACCGGATAGAGGTTCTCAACCGAATTTGATGTGGGACCGGCTAGCCCAAATTTTGAAATTGAAACGCGAGAAGGTGAACACTTTTTCGACTGTTTCCCTACTGCAGCTCGAATCAAGCTTGCCGAAGGATTCTCCGAGCTGGTTGACTTCAAATTCTGTTCATGAATAGTTTCAAATAGACACTAGTTATGCAATACAAAACCAAATCTTTCGGTTTCAATACGCCTGAGCAAAATCGATTGGCGATTGGAATTGGCCCACTACCGGCTTGGCCCCACACCCTATGATGACGACATGAAAGATGAAGTTGTAGACAAGGCTTTAAGTTGTCACGGCATATTTACATTTTTGTGTTCACTCCACAAATAAAGCCACTACAACGGCTTCACTTTACACTACATATTTTTACTACGATATTTGTGACAAAATCAATAATCTTCTTTTCTCTTCTACTGTTTTGATCACACCGATAAAAAGAAACATTGCGTCGTCTAATGCACTTAAAGGGAATGCTAGAGTTGGCAGAAAATAATGGGATATTTTTTGTAATATTGTTAGCTAGATAACGCCTGAATCTATCCTGTTGCATGAAAGATTGCAAACAATTTCGTTGTTTATGCGTCCTTTGGCTTGGAATTAAACAAGTGGAAATTTTACGTGCATGTTAAAATCAATTATTTTTTTCTGTGCAGGTTCATTAGTTCAGCATAAACAATTCTAGGGTTTTTTTTTCATTTGGGCGAATCTGAAATAGAGAGACTTTTTTTTATTACAATCTCTTTCATTCATACTGCATTCAGCTTTACGTTTTTCATTCTACTATTTCTTGAGTATGCTAGCCAACACAGTTGTGTTTCTATCAGTACCAAAGAATCCATCAAAATTATTGTTGTTGTTAGATTCACCCGCTTGAAAAAAAAAATCCTAGAATTGACGTTTTAATCATCGCTCATTTTGCGAAGATCGAAATGATCAAAACACAAGCTGATCTTTCCGATTGTTCTTAGGCTCATAGAATCAATTTAAAAATTTTAAAAATCGACATCAAAAGGATCGATTTCGTGAAGATCAATCCAAGATCACCCAATCCTAGTTCGTATTTAAATAAAAGCAACTGTCGTTGGTCCATTTTAAGGCTAAAACTAGACCATTCATGAATAATCATGAAGTTTGAGCCGCCGAAAAGCATGTTGCGCTGAAATTTTTTATCTGTCGCTCCTTCATGGATCAGGGCAAACCATGCCTTCCATGGCACTAATTCATTGTGGCTAGTCGGATTAAAACGGGCAGTTCTCATCAGAAACTGAATATTAAGACTTCAATACGGATCAATATGAACTTATTCGTCAAAATATGTTAACCCCCAAGGAAGGCAGCGTGTAATTAGATTAGAGAATAAAAACCGGGAAGGATGTTTGAAGAGGTAGAATTTTATTTGTAATAAAATTGTTGCTTTTTCTATATATCTTCTAGATATTAGTAGGTTTTGGATGAAGAATATTTTCGAAACATGAAAATACTACTTCCCTTCATTGAATTGCGTAATAATTTGTATTTTAGAAAAAAAAAAAACAGGATCAGCTCAGGAGTTTCAGGACTGGTATTTCACAAAGCATAACTCAAAAAGGATGATGAGATGAAATAAGATTATAAAAGGTGAGCTAAGATGATAGAAAGAACAAAGGAAAGAGATATGTACTCGAACAGTGAGATGTTTAAATGAAGATTATGAAGTCCTTAAACTTCATACGTTTATCGTTGATTTCAATCTTCTACGAAATGGTAGCAAATTGAAAAATGTGTAAGAAGAGGTATTGGGTGATAGATGTCTTTGAAATGAGAAGATTTAACTTCTTACCGTCAAAGTACGCTCGAATCTATCTTCGAAGAACAACCTCAGCTCATTAGTGAAAGGGATTTCAGGTTACATCGTAAGCGAAGAGCGATAAGATGAGAGAGGAAAAAGTTCGATGAGATGCAAATAATTAAAATGGAAAATTGTGTTTAAATTGCAGAACTCCTTAGTTTATCACATTTTTCGTTCCTTTGTAAGGTATTAAAAGGCGAAGAACTTATTATGCCCAGAAGCAGGCAATTATTCCTTTTCATCGTTGAGGTGCGTAGTAAATAAACCCCCAATAAGGCTCAGTTCATAAGAAATATATATTTAAGATAAAATCACTTCAGGAGGGTACTAAGTTGCCATGAGCGATGGCGAGAGAGCAGTAAATGAAAAGGAATTTAAGTATATTTAAATGAGTAAACTAACATGTTATCCTTGATGAATTAAATGAAGTTAGAGTTTTATTCACGTGTTTTTCCTAGCTTAACAAGTCACACATTTAACCTATGCATCCAAACATATACCCAGCTTTTTCGCGGTAAAACTACATTGATAAATAATTCCTTACAAATTATTTCATCCATATGACACGTTCTATCTGAATAGTTACTCATAACGTCATCAAGCTTACTTGTCGCCTTGTTCTGTCAGTGAGAGCATGGAAAACCGCTGATCCTATCGACACGGAATCAACGACGATCTTCGTAGGCTCTTTTGTCGTGTTGTCTTCACCATCATTTATGTGGTCACTGTTGGTAGTGTAAGATTCACTTTCACCTTGCGTTTTCTCAAGATTTGGTTGATCAGGCACTTCTTTTCTTGGTAGACAGTTTATCGGCTCGACGGCGATGGTTATCACCATAATCAGGAATACCTGTTGAATATAAGAACGGTAAACTGCCAGTCGTTATCAACTTATAAAACTAACAATTTTGAACATTTTTAATCACTGTTAATGACACGTTGACGGTACTAAAGCAACTGAAAAGAACTGGGAGCTTCTCAAACTGAAGTAAGATCATCAGTTCTGAGCAAGAAGAAGAAAAAGAAGAGCTAGAATAAACGAACGGAACTGCGGTTTATAAGGTGAGACAATTCACACCATTTCGGATTTAATTGACAACACTCAAAACAATGCGTGTATACAAAAGCTTAAGAATGTTTTGTGGCTGAAATTAAACACATCTTTTTATCTTTATACTCAGTTATTACCATCTATTTTCAACAGCAATTAAACATTTTATATTATTGTATCCATTTTGGCTGATAAAGGCAGAAACTCGCACTCCCATGAATACACGAACACAGTATTTTCTTCGAAACATTTTCGAAAATAAATTATGCATCTGGTTGTATAATTGTTGAAAAACATTATTTGTTGGCAATAAATTTAATCCTGCCATCTTTTGCCCCCCTCTCTCTCTTCCTCTAGAGGATTATTTGAAATTATTATTTAAAAAGATGTGGACATACTGTTTGGTTTGTGTGTACCTCTTTTTATCCAGTGGTGACGACGTCAATCGGTATGGCAAATGATTATCAAGTAAAAGTTATCTGAATACCAGGAAAATTTCCGCTAATTAACAGTTATACAAAAAAGAGACTTTTTCGTTGGTCTCACCTGTTGTAAACAGTTACCAATGGTTGGTTTTTTTTTTTATTCAAACTAAAATATAGTCTGAACTATTTGATTCAATTCTTACGGATGTAAATCCGAACATGTAGTCACATGTAGTCTCACGGCAACAAATTTCCAGTTACTCTTTTAACCCTTCTTACATCAATAGAAGGGTATTAAGATCGCTTGAAAACTCGACTTTTTATCCGAGGCCCACAGGGCCGAGTGTCATATACCATTCGACTCAGCTCGACAAACTGAGCACATGTGTGTGTGTGTGTGTGTGTGTGTGTGTGTGTGTGTGTGTGTGTGTGTGTGTGTGTGTTACAAATAATGTCACATCAGTTTCTCAGTCATTTGTGTACTGATTTCAGTTCTGTTGACGGCAAATGGAAGCTACAATATTCCCATAGAACGTTATTGATTTTTTTTTCATTCGAACATTTCGATACGAAGATATGAACGAAACAGTACTTGACGGCCTATTATAAAAGGAATCAAACAGTTTAGTCTCCGATTACATACTGCCTATTTGTGTACCGATTTTAGTTTTGTTGATGCCAAATCAAATCTCCAAATAACTGGTCAAAATTTAATTATGATTGGATAATCCTTCATGGAGATATGACCAAAACAATACCTGAGAGCACATAATTGTGAGATGAAAATATACTCGTTGCAGTGCAAAACCAAACAAGACCAATCACACCAATCGATGCCGCTTGCATTCTATTGTGTCACATCTGGTGCGTTGTATAGCACATACAGCGGACTAGCCACACTATGCGACTGTATAGAATTAGAGCAGCATCGATTGGCTCGAGTGGTCTGGTTTTCAACTGCAACGAGTATATTCGAAAATTACACAAAGTCTCCATTTACTATAACTATACAATTTTCAATGAACATGTACTTATTGAGCATCTTGAATCAATATCGATAATCAAAATTGAAGTTTAGAATTGTCTAATAAAGGGTGATACGGTCAAAATTTGGTCAAGGGAAAACGCGTGTAAATCGGTGAAATCGTTTATTTAAACAATCAAATTAAATTTCTTTTTCAAGTTCAATTAGTATAAAATTCAGGAAAAATATTCAGTTAGGCTTCCGCTTTTCCAAATCCGAATTGCCGGGCCTTACGCTTGACCCCTGCCATCAGATTTTGTGCAGCCACCTTGTCCACCTTCTTCGTCGCAGAAAGCCAGTTTGCCTTGAACTGCTGCTCGTTCTTAGCAGTTTTTTTGGTCTTCTTTAGGTTCCGCTTGACAATAGCCCAGTATTTCTCAATTGGGCGGAGCTCTGGCGTGTTGGGAGGGTTCTTGTCCTTGGGAACCACCTGCACGTTGTTGGCGGCGTACCACTCCATGGCCTTTTTACCGTAATGGCAAGATGCCAAATCCGGCCAAAACAGTACGGAACAACCGTGTTTCTTCAGGAAAGGCAGCAGACGTTTATTCAAACACTCTTTCACGTAAATTTCTTAGTTGACAGTCCCGGAAGCTATGAAAATGCTGCTTTTCAAGCCACAGGTACAGATGGCTTGCCGAACCAGATATTTCTTTGCGAACTTTGACAGTTTCGTGTGCTTGAAAATATCTGCTACCTTTCCCCTTCCTTTTGCCGTATAAAACTCTTGTCCCGGAAGCTGCTTGTAGTCGGCTCTGACGTAGGTTTCGTCGTCCATTACCACGCAGTCAAACTTCGTCAGCATCGTCGTGTACAGCCTCCGGGATCGCGCTTTGGCCGTCGTATTTTGTTTATCATCGCGATTTGGAGTCACTACCTTCTTGTAAGTCGATAGTCCGGCTCGTTTTTTGGCTCGATGCACGGTTGTAGACGATACACCCAGCTTATTTGCGGCATCTCGGAGAGATAGGTTAGGGTTTCGCTTGAAACTACCGGCAACTCTCTTTGTCGTCTCAGCGGCTTCCGGTTTTCGATTTCCCCCCGATCCAGACTTCCTGGCTGTCGACAAACGTTCCCCGAACACTTTAAAAACATTTGTAACGGTTGATTTGGCAACTTTTAGCGTGCGAGCAGCTCGGATTTTCGCGATGCGCGAGCAAAATTTTGATACGCTGCTTTTCTTGCTTGGACGGCATTTTGACAACTGAAGAGTGAATTCCAAAATCAAAATAGGAGCAACATTCTACACACACACACCTTCAAAATGAGGGGTGTTCAGGTTTTTTAAATGCAAAATTGAAAAAAATACGTCAAGTTGATATTGACCAAATTTTGACCGTATCGCCCTTTAATTCATTCTATTGACTAATTATGTGAAATTTCTTATGTATATGTAATTTCCCCTTCTAAATAACTAACATAAACAGGTCATTAAAGACTATTAATGGTTATATTTTAATCACATCGATGAACAAGACATCCAGGATTGACAAATAGTTCAATTTATAAACTGAATGTATGACACATCCAATGTTCTTGGATCTTCCTGGAATTTTTGATGAAAATATGTATCCAGTACCATATTGGCCACATTTAAGTTCGTAAATCTGATGAAGTGTAAGAAGGGTACAGTCTCACCATCGGTGGATTAATACGGGTTTTTTTTAACTTAGAACCTGTCATTTTAGTAAATATCCATAAGTCTCCATCTCATCTTCGCATCTATCGCAACCCCGCATAAGTCACGAGATACCAAAACAATCGATATAATATCTTCAATAAATGTAGAACCAGCCAGAGGCTAGTAAAAGTTCAAATAATAATAAATTTATTTAGCTTGAACAGCCAAATAACTAACCTAACAGGCATATGCTTGAACAGCATACCAACATCATAGTTGAAGGCCTATTTAAATTAAAATATGTAAACACAAATACGAAAAAACGAAAGGGTGAATTTGATCAGTGACCTAACTGCAAAGTCGACGTAGAACTGCTTGTTGATGTGAAGAAATTGATGTCATCGAATTAATAAATTTCTACTATATTTTATTCATTCTAACGAACAATGAATCTATGCTATTAGTGTGTGAGGTTCTCCACAAAAATTTATAGAAACCGGAGTTTAGCTCGAATTAACTCTTAATAATATGTTGTTTGTTGAATGCCCAAGATAACTTGTACTTGTAAGTGTTAAATGGATCGTGTGTCTACAGAGAGAAAATGGTTCGCTATTGAAATTTTCTTCTCAGTCTTCTAGACAGCTTGTAAAACAACGATAAAAATAGACATTTACACCGTCTTTAACTTGAGGTTGCACAGACTTACCATTGGACATAGAGCGAATTACAACGAACTACTTAACCTTAACCAGTATGAACATTTTCGATTCGTGAAAAGTTCCACAGACAATGGCAATCGCTTGAACGATGGGTGACGTCGCTAAACACTTGACCACGAAGATGACGTAATGATTTATTTAGCCATTGACGAGACGATTGAAACCGATGTTTCAGAGCTAAAGTGACCTAATTTATTACTCTTGAATGGAAACCAGTTTATCTTCTGAATACGCTTATTAGCAAATCGGTTGCTACAAACTAGTATTAATTGTCAACCAATATCAATTATCATCCATTGACGAATTCTGAAGAGACAGCTTGCACATCTGTGTATAAATCACATGTCAATGCCTACCATATGGATTAACTTATGTTCAATGTCCGAACGAAATGATAAAGCTCTAGGAATTTTCTCAACTTCATTAAAAGTTTCATTAATGTTTGAATTAAGAGTTACACTCCCATTGTAATAAATGTGGTGTAACTCAGTAATCCTTTGTTATTGACAATGCCAAAATAAAAATAAAATGTATTAAAAGAAAAACAGGAATGGGAACATGTAACTAGTACATGCAGCAATACAGCATAGATTCATTTGCAAATTAGTAAGTACATAGAAGTTAAGCTGAACTTTCGATTTTATCTCTATTAATAGTGATAAAAATAATACAGTGCTCAAATTGTGTTCAATAAATCAATTGAACGTGGTTTTTGGGTGGGGTAAATCCAAGTTGAAGTGGTGTATAGATCTTGCCGATATATTCTACCGTTATCGAGTTATTTACATTTTTTTTTAAACGCGCCCTTTTCAAATGTGTTCAATGTCAAACGTGCTATTTTTTAAAAAATAGCTTATATCCAGTTTATGATTTATACATCCCTTCCAATTCTGTTATACAATAACATTTTTGTCTGCCCCAGCAAGAGTAATCAACAGATGAAAAAGACTAATTTATTTAACAAAAACCATAATAACTTTTGTTAGGCATACGATAGCGACAATGCTGCTACCAAAAGTTGTATCTTTGCTTGTTATAGCATCAATAGTCAGACTAATTTGCTGAAAAATTTGAATTAAAAAAAGTTAGATCATAATAACTGATTTTTATAGGTACATCTTAAGCTACATTGGAAAAATTGCTCTTATTCGGTAATTTTAAAAGTAACAGAAAAATGTATTCCATCAAGGTTGCTTAAAACTTTTACAACTTGGTCGAACTTTTTTTTTTTCACTTGGACGACTGACTTTCCAGAATGAGTTACATGGGCCGGTCCCAAGGCTCATGTCTAAGTCCTCTTTTTTATAACTTTTATGTCACAGATATTGACAATTGTTTGGCAGAACAATGCACGCTAAGACAAATTGCTGACGACATTGCTCTTGGCTGTATGCACTCCACGTATAACATGAGTCTTGAAGTTCTGCCAGGCGTAAAACCCTTCCAGAATCGGTTCTGGGAGCTTTCGCTCAGAATATTAATCAAATGTGGGGTGAAAAACGCATTTGTAATAGACAATTTTGAAGAAATGTTTGAGCTGAACTCACAATCTCGATTTATGAGAATTTACCACCACTACATATCGTCGGATAGGTGTCTTCCCTGCTATACTCCAACCCGCGCTCACTTTACGTACAGCAGTTCCTCAATTCATTATGATCTTTCCATGAAACAAACATGGAATTCCGGAGCAACTTCGTTGTACAATAATTCCAAGTGTTTTTAATGAAAAGTACCAACACGTCAACTCCGAAAAAAGGTTTTTCACTGATGGGTCTCGCCTCAATGGATCTACTGGCTTCGGTGTCTTTAATGAAAACTCTAGCGCCTTCCACAAACTGCAGGAACCTTGTTCTGTTTATGTTGCTGAGCTGGCGGCAATCAACTTCGCATTGGGGATGGTTTCCAACATGCCCACAGACCATTACTTCATCTTCTTGGACAGCCTTAGTTCGATTGAAGCTCTTCGGTCGATGAAACCTAGTAAACACTCATCTTATTTCCTTTCAAAACTTAGGGAACAGATGAGTGCGCTGGTCGAAATATCATATTTGATCACCTTTGTATGGGTCCCTTCACATTGCTCAATCCCAGGCATTGAGAAAGCGGACTCGCTCGCAAAGGTGCGCGCCCAGGAAGGGATGCACGATGAATTTCGCCATTTAGTACGTCAGGGTACCCGTTCGAGTTGGCAAACCGATTGGAACACCGGAAATCTAGGACGGCTGTTACATTCCATCATTCCTATTGTTTCATCGAAGGCGTGGTTTAAGGACCTGTACGTTGGCCGTGATTTCATCCGTGTGATGAGTAGACTTATGTCCAACCACTACCAGTTAGATGCACATCACTTCCGAATTAACCTCGTGGACAGCAATCTTTGCCGGTGTGGAAACGGTTATTATGACATCGATCACGCAGTCTGGCAATGCACGGATAATTACGCCGCCAGAACACGACTTTTGAATACCCTAGAGGGCCAAGAAAGACAACCATATGTTCCTATAAGAGATGTGTTGGGATCTCGCGATATGTGCTATATGTAATCGATTTATGTGTTTCTTCAAATGTCTAGTATAAGAATTTAATATGCTTGTGTTTTTGTTCTTCTTTATTCATTTGTTTGCGTTTGTTTTGTTCCGAAGAGATCATCTGCGGAGTCTCATCGTCGCCCAATGGTAACCACATCCGGTAGAACACAAAATGGAGCCCTGACCATTCCGCACCAAGTTATTGTGCTAGCGACAACTATCTGATGAGACTAAAGAATCCTATTTTCATATTCCTCTTTCCAACCTATCCAAAAAAAAATGTCACCTGTTTTAACCTCGGGTAAACCGCGAGTAAACGGCCCAAGTCCTACTAATCCTAGTATTAAGTCATTACATTATACAAAAATCAATGAATTATCGGCTCTGTAAAGCTAACGCAATTGAGCCTCCCATATAAATGAACTAGTTAAAAAAAAATTGCCGATCAATATAGGGTAGGGAACGGCTTCAGCAACCCCGGGACCATATTCCAAGCACGGGATAAACGCTAACCTACAACGCTCGTTTTTTACAATACGGTGGTCCATCTAGTGAAGCAACATACTGCAAAAAATGAGCGTTGTAGGTTAGCGTATACCCCGTGCTTGGAATACGGTCCCGGGTACTGAAACCGTTCCCTACCCTATGCCTTTATTTCTGCAAATAAAATTCAGATCTCTCTGAAAAGAAAAACCACCCTAGTTTTCATTCGCACCAAAAGCAGAACCTTATTGTTGTAAACAACTCTGTACAAGACAATTTTACACCAAAACTTCAAACTTAGGCTGAAAATGTATCTTTCCAGCTGAATTCGCACTTTGGCCCACTGTGCAATGATACAGCTTATTTTATGTTGGTCTGCTTCAATGTTTAGTTAGATTATTTGTAAGAAAATATTTTGATCCCGATCCTGAAAAACAATACATCCTTCCACTCTCTTCCCATCACTGTCCCAACAAGAGCAAATCCGGTTACCATTCCTAAAAACAAACAAAAAAAAAACTTCCATTCGCTATCCTGATCTAAGAAGGACAAAAGGCGTACCCGCTTCCGGCACCCTTTTACCGATTGTCGGGAACAATTTATTTACATACTTCAGCTCCACGTCTTACGCCAGACCACGCACTAGCAAGAAACCTTTTTTTTTTTCTTTATTCCGGTAGAAGCTTCTTAAAAATTCATGACCAACCATCCATATGGCTTGATGTGGTGAGCCAATCGGGAGCGACTGCTCGGTTGCGACGTGTGCGTGTGTAGCAATGGTAGAGTCTTCAAATTGCGGTGAAAAATTCGGCTCAGCAGGCGCCCGAAGAGAAAGATATCTCGGAAGTGGATTCTTCTAAATCACCATTCAGTCGGGTCCCAGCAAAACAAGTACACTCAATTTCCAATGCTAGAGCTAACAAAATTTAGGATAAACAGCCACTTGAAGATTCATTCCCTGTAGGAAGGATTTCTTAGAGGATTAGACTGATTGTTAAAGGGAACCGGATTTGCTAAACCAGGCTATCCTTTCGCCAGAGGGATGAAAAGATGGGTTCAGTTGCTTCCGTTCCGCCGTGCGGTAAGTAGACAATTGAATAAAAGTGCTTCAGGTGAACCAGTTAAACATAGCAGTTTCTGGGTATCTTCACCGAGCGGAGGGTTTTTTTTGAACGAAATGTTGAAGTAGGGATACGAATGTGACTTCGGTTGAATAGCTTCAACTGCCAGAGGTGTACCTTTTCAGGAATGATGTGTGTTTAAGATTCTACTGAAAGGCAATAACAATTTTAATATAGGATCTGAAATATTTTATCAGAAATACTCTAAACACTATCCTAGGAAGGGAAAACGGTGATCGGTGTTTTCCCGTTTGTTTTTCATCATCGGCAGTGACCTTGATAAGGCTGGACGTTTTTTTCTGCGCTTGTCATTTTATATCTTTTTTCAATTGTCAATTTAGACTCTAAGTGTAATTTTATAACGTTATATATAACGTTGCTGATTATCGACTGTTACTTTTTAATGTTGAGATTGTTTCTTTGGCTTTCAGTCTTTTATGTAGGGGAAACAGATATTTTTTCTATTTTCCGACGTTTCGGTGCAATGTATTTTGCCTTCTTCTAAGGATCACTGTAAATATGATATAATATGTCGGTATGCTACATTTCTGTTATTTTAATTTAATATTACATACTAGATTTCTGTTATTGTCATTATATGTTTTGTTGTTACATTAAAACGTCTAGTAGTAGTTGTGTTGATCATCACTTTGGTGGACATATACATAAAAGGAAAAGTCAAATAAAATTAAACAAACATCAATAAAAACATTGTATGGAACAAAACTATTCACCCTATTTTACACTACTTCACTGTTGCGGTATGTCTAGCTAACTAATAAATGGTTGTTGTTGACCGACCATACTTTATGCTGTGCCAATATGGTCTAAAGGGTGATACGGTCAAAATTTGGTCAAGGGAAAACGCGTGTAAATCGGTGAAATCGTTTATTTAAAAAATCAAATTAAATTTCTTTTTCAAGTTCAATTAGTATAAAATTCAGGAAAAATATTCAGTTGGGCTTCCGCTTTTCCAAATCCGAATTGCCGGGCCTTACGCTTGACCCCTGCCATCAGATTTTGTACAGCCACCTTGTCCACCTTCTTCGCCGCAGAAAGCCAGTTTGCCTTGAACTGCTGCTCGTCCTTAGCAGTTTTTTTGGTCTTCTTTAGGTTTCGCTTGACAATAGCCCAGTATTTCTCAATTGGGCGGAGCTCTGGCGTGTTGGGAGGGTTCTTGTCCTTGGGAACCACCTGCACGTTGTTGGCGGCGTACCACTCCATGGCCTTTTTACCGTAATGGCAAGATGCCAAATCCGGCCAAAACAGTACGGAACAACCGTGTTTCTTCAGGAAAGGCAGCAGACGTTTATTCAAACACTCTTTCACGTAAATTTCTTGGTTGACAGTCCCGGAAGCTATGAAAATGCTGCTTTTCAAGCCACAGGTACAGATGGCTTGCCAAACCAGATATTTATTTGCGAACTTTGACAGTTTCGTGTGCTTGAAAATATCTGCTACCTTTCCCTTCCTTTGCCGTATAAAACTCTTGTCCCGGAAGCTGCTTGTAGTCGGCTTTGACGTAGGTTTCGTCGTCCATTACCACGCAGTCAAACTTCGTCAGCATCGTCGTGTACAGCCTCCGGGATCGCGCTTTGGCCGTCGTATTTTGTTTATCATCGCGATTTGGAGTCACTACCTTCTTGTAAGTCGATAGTCCGGCTCGTTTTTTGGCTCGATGCACGGTTGTAGACGATACACCCAGCTTATTTGCGGCATCTCGGAGAGATAGGTTAGGGTTTCGCTTGAAACTACCGGCAACTCTCTTTGTCGTCTCAGCGGCTTCCGGTTTTTGATTTCCCCCCGATCCAGACTTCCTGGCTGTCGACAAACGTTCCCCAAACACTTTAATTACATTTGTAACGGTTGATTTGGCAACTTTTAGCGATTTTGCCAACTTTGCATGCGAGTAGCTCGGATTTTCGCGATGCGCGAGCAAAATTTTGATACGCTGCTTTTCTTGCTTGGACGGCATTTTGACAACTGAAGAGTGAATTCCAAAATCAAAATAGGAGCAACATTCCATCAAAATGAGGGGTGTTCAGGTTTTTTAAATGCAAAATTGAAAGAAATACGTCAAGTTGATATTGACCAAATTTTGACCGTATCGCCCTTTAGTTGTTGCGCAACTAGGAAAAAAGCACTTCAAAGGATTCAGAACAAAGTTCTGAAAATGATTTTGAAGCTGCCACCCTGGTTCAGTACTATTGAATTACATAGAATTTCAAACGTTGAGACTCTAGAAGAAATGTCCAACAAAATAATTCATAATTTTAGACAAAAATCATTGCAATCTTCAATTGCAATGATCAATTCTCTCTATAAATAAGAACTAGTTTTAAGAAATCAACTGTAATTCTGACACGCAGGCAAAATAAACCCTGTTAAAAATTCTGAATAGACAAAGTAAAAATAATATTAATACAATTAGATATTAATGATAGCATATAAGGTTGAAATGTTAATTACTTAGCAGGATCACCTAGGATAATATATGAATGTAAAACAATGTAAAATTTGGAATAAATAAAGAGCTAAAAAAAAAATGGTTGTTGTGGTCGATTTTAAGAGGTGGTGTCTGGGTTGATGTTCCTTGTGTTAGTGGTTCTATTTATAGTCATGTTTATTGTATGTATTAGTACAGAGTATGTCGTGCTTAGTCCATCTGTGTCTGTTTGTTTGTTTATACTATTATTGTCATTCAATATACTCTACTATGCTAGCACGTATTCGTCTGTATAGGTTTGACCCGAATCTAGTAGATGTTTCAGTTGATTGTAGTTGCTCCTATGTCCTGACAATCTCTTTTCGAGTAGGTTGCTGGTCATCCCTATATAGCACTTCGTGCAATCGTCACATTGGATCCGATAGACGACATTGTGACGACACTGCGTGTGCTCACCGTCACAGATGGGTACTCACGTCGTAGTATTTTGATGATGGTCGCTGTGATAGATGGTATGAACGGGTGAGATCGGTATCTTCTCTCGCGTGTCAAATCGTTTGAGTGGTCCACGTGCTCAATCGGCTGGTTGTTGTTGTTGTCTTGGGAAGTCCAATGAGTGTTGTTTAAATATCGGCTGATCAGGTTTCCAGGGTAATCGTTGAGTTTTAGTATGTTCGTTATGATCTCTTTTTTCCTCTTTGTGTATAAATTGGTTGATAGTCTGTTTACTAGATCGATCATGTTTGTCATGGTATTTATTTTGAGAGAGATTGCGTGGATGGACATAAAATTTAGCAGCCGGACCGAGGCTACTGATTTCATATACCATTCTGTACGGATCGTGTTGTTGTCCTGTCTGATGAGTGTCATATCCAAGTATGGGAGTCTACCGTCTTGCTCTATTTCGTGTGTGAATTGTATGTTTGGATGGTATTCATCGAATCTGTCCAATATGTATTGTATTTTGTCATCGGCTATGAGCAAAAATAGATCGTCGACGTATTTTCGTATCACTGGTATTTTGATGTCGTCATATTTGTTTACTGTATCTAGCATTACTCTCATAACTAGATCAGCGAAGATATATTGCCATTTTGCCGGATTTTTTTATGAGGGTTTACTGGTGAGACTTTGAATAGAGTAGAAACTTCTACGCCAGGCATTTTGTGATATCGTTGCGTTAATAATTTTTAATTATTTTGACGCTGTTGCAAATGATTCGGAAGGAGTCATGTTTGATTTGTTTGAGTCCTTTCGTCTCTTTCTTCAATAGTCTGTTTGTTATGTTGATATTCAGTGTGACGTTTACAAGTTTAATAAGACGTTACGTAATGTCTTTATTCTTTTGTAGTTTAACCCGTTGCGCAGTGGGAAAAAATGAACCCAAATTCCCAAGTAAGAGATGCCGCTGGTGTTTGAACTAAACCAAATGCGTTCCTGAAGCGAAATGGGCTAATAAATCGATTGGCGCAGGTTTTGTGTTGTGTAGAGCACGGCAAGTGGCTCGTTTTGCCCCAATTCACCCTAAATTGATGGTTTTTCTCCATTCTGCTCATATAGTTGCAATCTCCGCAATTTATTTTGAGTCAAAATGCATATGGTTTACGCATATCATATTAAAAAACTTTACAGAGATAATTTCATGTCGTGTCTGGCCCGTTTTACCCAAATTCTTTCCTTTTATTTGATTTTTCTTGTTACTTTCCGAACAGCAGCAATCGTCACAAATTATTTTCGCTGGAAAAGTACAAACCCTACAAGATGTCTGCGTAGAAATAATTTGGAGCGACTTTGCGTGTTTTTGGATCTTGAAGAAAGTCCGTTTTGCCCCAATATCCCTTCAGTTGATGGTTTTTCTAAATTTTGACCATATATTTGCAATCTCCACAATATATTTTGAGTCATACATACATACATTTTACGCATATCACATTTAAAAACGTAACAGGGATACGTAACTTTACCCCAATTCAATTATTATAATCTATCAAGGAAGGAACGAATCTGAACTTGTGACATGCCGTGATGCGCAAAACCGACTGTGTTGACAATCGGTCTGATGTTATTACACACCAAAGACAAGGATGATGTAAATTTAAGGCTTGAACATTCCACTTATAAGTGGAAGTGACGTTACCTGGTATTGCATGTGGTATTGCAGTGACTGTGGCTATTTTGAAAGAATCTAGCAGAATAAAAAAATGCACTCTATTCACTGAAAGTTAATTTTAGTTTATATTACAGAATCGAAAGTAATACTCACTAATCCATTCGTTGTTTTCAGCAACGAAACTGATTTGATCTTTTTATGAAGATACATTCGTAATTAATTGCACGCGCTACTGTCAAAAGCACGAAGCTTTTGTTGACACAGAAAGAACATTCGTACATTGTACGGAAGCAATGCAAAGAGCTACGAATATTTTGTCAAAAATTAAAAAGAAACGTCCCTCTGGTGGTTGGATGAAGGACTGACAGATCTACTTTATCGACTCAAAATGTAATTGACAAAAAAAGCGCAATCACGTGGAACTGTCCATCGTTTTTTTAATGTTGCAGACATGGGGTTCGAACCTGAATATTTGGAAAGTGCTGATTCTAAATCCGTGGTGAATCTCACTAGGCCACGCTGACTCATGAGAACAATCTTGATTAATGAGCAAGCACACGACAGCGCTTTGATTTTTATTTTGGGATGGATAAATTATTCCCGCCCATATCAGCAGAAACACCATCATGCATGAGTGTGGTATAAAAGAGAAACAGCGATTGGCTGGTCATCACGAAGTTCATTTCGTGCATTTTACAAAAAGGTGTAATGATAGCATTTCACCAGATAAAAAGCATTATGAATGTTTCATACAATATACCAGACATTTGTTCTATGTACAAAATCCATGTTTACGAAACGCGTGAAAGCTACTTTACGAAAATAAATTTTCAGGGTTGAAATACACAGAGGTTTTTTCTTACACGGGGGATACGTTCCACTTTTACTATGAAAGCGCCTTAAAAAGACTAAATAGCGTTGTTAAATTCACATTCATAAACATTTTAAATTAGTTCGATTTTGTTTATATGTGTGATCTTTTCATACAATGGTCAAAAAACAATTTCTGGAAATTTTCAGTATGTATACCCAAAATTGAGATTTTTTTGAAAAACAGCCATATGATTAATTTTTGCCCAAAACGGCAAATGTGATTCGAATGAGGTCGAAATGTTGTTCCGTTCTGAAGTTATCGCCGAAAACAAACCGTGTGAAAAAAATCGTGTATAAAAAGACCTTAGTGTATGTAAAGAATTGGGGTAAAACGGGTCAGACACAACATGAAATTATCCCTGTTACGTTTCTAAATGTGATATGTGTAAAATGTTTGCATTTTGACTCAATATATATTGCGGATATTGCAAATATATGAGCAGAATTTAGAAAAACCATCAACTGAAGGGATATTGGGGCAAAACGGGCTAGCTACAAGATCAAAAACACACAAAGTCGCTCCAAATTACTTCTTTGCAGATATCCTGTGGGGTTTGTACTTATACAGCGAAAATAATTTGTGACGATTGCTGTTGTTCGGAAAGTGACAAGAAAAATCAAATAAAAGGAAAGAATTTGGGTAAAACGGGCCAGACACGACATGAAATTATCTCTGTAAAGTTTTTTAATATGATATGCGTAAACCATATGCATTTTGACTCAAAATAAATTGCGGAGATTGCAACTATATGAGTAGAATGGAGAAAAACCATCAATTTAGGGTGAATTGGGGCAAAACGAGCCACTTGCCGTGCTCTACACAACACAAAACTTGCGCCAATCGATTTATTAGCCCATTTTGCTTCAGGAATGCATTTGGTTTAGTTCAAAAACCAGTGGCATCTCTTACTTGGGAATTTGGGTTCATTTTTTCCCACTGTGCGTTGGTGTGTCATTTAATATGCTCTGAGAGTCTTCCGGAGCAGTTTTCTCGAACCAAAAATAAAAATTATTGTATTGTGCGTTAGAATTATATAACTTAACGCCTTTATAAGCATTTTATCATAGAGACGCTGTTGACACTGCATCAAAGGGAGTTACATTTTCAAGTTTGCTTTACCTTTCTCTCAGTCATGTTCATGTCAACTGTTTTGTATGGTGTCGTGTCGTATTTTGTCTGTTTGTTGTTAAGTTCACCAGTGTCATGTTCATAAGATTAATAGATGTTTTACTTCTCTTCGTAATTTCTTCTTAATTTTTGCAGCCTTTTGTAATTTATAAAATTCTTCATCTTCTGTTTGTCTGAAGCCGCTTCGTACCATTTTGTGATATGAATTCCACTGCTCTCAATGTCTTGCCATGTGCAGTTTTGGCATGAATATACGGGTCGTAGTTTATATTCTAGGCCTGTTTTTAGTATACTGCCGTGATCACTTCTGTACGATGATGCATCTAAGTTGGTTTAGTCCGGCAGTTCTAATTTTCTTGTTAACGGTTCTGTTGTTAAACCAATTCGATGCAATATGTGGATTTTCTCTTCCTTTTACGAGGTTTTCATTTGGGCCGCCGTGATTTGAGAAGTTTGTTTCGCTTTCATCTTCTGTTTGGTCTGTTGCGTTAATACATCGCTCATTGCCAATGCAAACTCTGAAAAATGCGTTTTCTTAAAAACTGAGTTCTTAGAATTGTATAAGCAAAATCGCTTCACCCTACAAGAACACGATAAAATTCTAGTATCTAAACTTACCATTCCCGTTTTCGACTCATTTCTGATTTCGTGTTTTTTATTCATTTTTATTTTAAATTATTTTTATTTGTTGCTGAAATCAAGCCACAAAAGGAATCATTTGATTGATACATCAAACCTACAGCTCCGATTAATATGAGTAATGGATCAGGAGATGAATTATGGAACAGTTCCCCTGTGTGATAAACTTGTATTAGATTAATTCTAATCTGGTAATATTTTAAAATTTAATAATTACTATGTATATTGCAGCTTAAGACTTCCGCCTTCCGAGAACTTATTCTGAACACGGGTTTTTGTTTCCAAGAAATGCCTAAGAAACATAACACTGGTTCTTGTTTTTTGTTCGCGGTATTTGTCACACTTAGGAAAGTTTGAGTTTATTTATGTTTTTGTTTAATCAATCACGCGCTTTCTGTGTGTATGTGTATGTATATGAAAGAAAGAAAAAGAGAGAGAGAGAGAGAGAGAGAGAGAGAGAGAGAGAGAGAGAGAGAGAGAGAGAGAGAGAGAGAGAGAGGGAGAATAAGAGAGTGGATGCGAGAAACTTCTTCTCTTTTCATAGAGCGAGCCATGGGATTATAACCATAAGCCATTAAAGGCTACACGCTCAAAACTCCCTCTCTTTCTTTCGTATTACTATCCCTTTTTTCACACGGAAGAGTTACTCAATTTTCGTAAAAAGTTGATCTACTCAATTTTTGACTAGATCCACTTTTTTCGAAAATTGAGTAACTTTTCCGTGTGAAAAAAAGGGAAAGTAATACGAAAGAAAGAGATGGAGTTTTGAGCGTGTGGGACAAAAGTTAGTGCTCATGTTCCAACCGACAGACAAGTTCTAACGCAAAAAAGACACTACATCCTTGACTTTGGCGCCTGAATTCAATTAGATAACGCCTGTGTTCCAGCCAAGACAAGCGGACAACAAAGGGGTTCATTAACTCTCTTAGCATCGTCGCTACAAAAGATCTATAAACATATAAACATACATACACAGATAAGAAGAAACAGTGAATTTTCTTCGTTATCCAATGCACATAAAGGAAATGCTAGATTTGGCAGAAAATATTGGGATATTTCATGTAAATTTAAGCCAGATAACTCATGAATCTAGCGTGTTGTATGAAAGATTGCCAACATTGTTGTATGGTGCATGAAAGATTGCAAACAATTTCGTTGTTCACATCTCCTTTGGCTTGGAATTAAACGAGGGGAACGCGCTTTTTAATATTTTTTTTCTGTGAATGCTTTCTCAACAAAGTAAGCCTCTCACACAATCCCATCCAATGTCCAACTCCAGATGTCTATGAAGGTAGCATCAGTCCTCAACATCTTCTCAAGTAGCCATCTAATCTCTCATTCCATCCAAAAACACTTCCCTCCCATTTGTTGCTGATCATAAGTACCTGGCCCGGTGTTGTGCAAAGAGATCGATGGATAAAGAGCCTATCATACCCAAGGCAGCTCTTCTTGCGTTTCCATCGTTTATACAACAGCCAACCCAGGATTGTGTTTGGTCGGAAAATTCTTTGCTATGCTATGCTATGCTATACTGCCCAGGTAACCAATAAGCATTAGCATTTGCAGTAAACCAATCCTAAATCTGCATTTCAGATGCTACAAGCATTATATTAGTATTATATCAGCATCTTGAATGCTATATGCTGAAAAGTTGCATTTCAAATGCTATTTAAATGCTTGTAGCCTGTAATAAGCGTTTCAAATGCAAAATAGCATTAATGAAGCATTATCATAGCATTGCAGTAAAGCAGCCGTATATTGGGCCAAATGTGTCATTTATGTTGCATTTAAGGAGACTGAAATGCTTGATAGGCTGCCGTAAAGACGTTTTGAAACTGCTTATTGGTTACCTGGGTGTACTTGAACATTAATCACCATCTTAGAACTATAATGATCATCAATTAGAAGTACTGGAGGCTTTTCAGAAGCACTTCTGGGCTGCATTTCTACTGATCTGGCAACATTTGTGTGCGTCTTTTCAAAATGGTACCTGGGACTTGGTAGCTTGACGACAAATCTTACTCAAAAAGGCCTTTCTTCATCAAAAAATATGGTGTGATGTGATTATGTGAACAACCATATTATGTAGTAATGCAAATGCCAATAGCACTGGACTATTTTAATTAATCGATCTAATCAAGGTTGCAATGTAATGTTTCATCATGTTCCTGTACGACTTGTTGTATGCTAGTAAGCAAAAACACTTACGCACAACCCAAAGTAACACACCTAATTTTGGTTTTTCATTCCAGCAAAATGATATGCTGGTTGTTAACCAGCAATTTACATCCTTGCTGAAATCGAAAACCGATTTCACCTATGACTGAAAAACATTAAATCTAGGATGTTTTGTTGAGAGATGATGAGATGGACGAGAGATTCTCTCCTCTCTCACTCTCTTTCATTTATTACAGCGCCATTATAGAACTTTTTAGGGATTCTTTGGTACAGATAGAAACACAACAGTGCTGGCTAGCATGTTCTTCAAATAGTAGAGTAAAAAACGTAAAGCTGAATGAAATATGAATGAAAGAGAAAGTAATCAAAGAGAGTCTCTCAATTTCAGATTCGCCCTAATGAAAAAAAAACTAGAAATGTCGAAAATATACCTGAGATCCCAGTAACCCTATTTACCTGTCAAATATAAGTCACCCATCAACGACGGAAACTTGAGTGTACTTTGTTTACTTCGAAAGGCATCGAAAAAATGGGGCATCATCGAAACATCAAACTTAGAAAGCAATGATTTGAAGAACCGTTTGATAAGAAAATTTAATAGAAAAAGCATTGGAATTATTATAGGTTGTTTCTTTTTTTCAGGCCGAAAAAATGGCGGATTCAGTTATAATTTTTTATTTTATGGTTTAACTTTTACTTATTGCTGGATTTGAATTTTATTCTATGTACCTTCTTATGAGTAATACTAAATAAAAATGCAATGGATCGATAGGTACCTGAAGTTATCTCCTCAGACATGTATAGCAGAATGTGATTGTTAGCAAAGATTAAATAACTTTTTTATGTTGAATGCATTAATCAATATTTACATATGCATGGAAGTTGCCTCAGCTTAATTTTTATTTATTTATTTATTTTCATTATTTCAATTTTCTTAGTTAACATTGCGCTGATATTTAAGGAGTGCAAAACCAAAATGGCTGGCAAAACAGCAAATTACGGTTATTGTGGGTTTGCTGATCGTTCAGTAAATCACAAGCAAGTTTGCTAAAGTTACAGTAAAGTGCTGCATAAAATCCAGCCAAATCTTGCTGATTTCCAGCGAACATGAATGAGTGTGTACAGGAGTCTAGAAAGAATCATCTTACAGAAACAAGTTTGAAGAAACCACACCAAAACCAGGCCCTCGCCTAGTAAAAAGTCCCACTAGATAGGGAGAAGCGCCCGCTCTTTATTCGCGAAATGTTAACAACATGAATTTGGCAGTCTCATTCTTCCTATACAAATTGCTTAAATCGGGTTCTCTGATGGTCCCTCTCATCATCCCAACATATGGTGTTAGATGAGTATATGATGAGTGTATGAAAAGTTCAGAACATTTAAAATGATTTTCTTACTTTGATTTTGAAATAAACATACCTTGAAGCTAGAGTTGGGAATATTTGATTATGAAATATCGAAATACTGAATAATTTACATATAACAATAAAATACAGCTATTTACCTCTCCAGCTTATGCGGTATCCACTTCTGGAAATTTCTGACTTTTCTGAGTTGCAATCATCTAACACTCCATGAGCTGAAAAGGCTAATAGTTGCGTTTTATTGTTATAAGGAGTGTATCGAAAAGTAGTTATAAACTTCCAAATAATAAAATAGGCATGAAAACATGGTTAAAATTAACATACTATTTCAGTTTATTATAGCTTAACATGTTTACAAAAGATCCAAACGGAAAAACTAGTCATCATGTTCATTTCTGTAGAATGCCCGTACCTTTGATTTGACACCTGCCATCAAATTCTGCACAGTGACCTTTGTGCACTTCCTGGATGCCGCTGCCCAATTTTTCTTAAAATCGGTCATGTTTTGGGACACTGTACCATCCTTCTTAAATATACGCTTGACTATTGCCCAATAGCGTTCGATCGGTCGCAACTGGGGACAGTTTGGTGGGTTGATGTCTTTTCTACGAACTTGATGTTATTCTCCGTCAGCCACTGTAGAGTGGATTTGGCGTAATGTGCCGATGCCAAATCTGGCCAGAAGAGAGGAGGGACTGGTGCTTTCTATACAATGGTAGCAACCTGTTCTTCAAACATTCCTTTGATAAATCTCAGCATTTATAGTTCCTTTTGTATAGAAAATTGAAGAACGCAAGCCACATGTGCAAATAGCTTGCCAAATGAGCACCTTCTGACCGAATTTCTCCATCGCAACAGTCGTATCTGCGGTTGGCACACGTTTCCCAACAGATTTAGTATAAAACTGCGGCCCCGGTAGCGTTCTTGAATCTTCTTTAACGTATGTTTCGTCATCCATCAAAATGCACTGGTCGACATTGTCCAAAATGCAGCTGTACAGCTTTCGAGCCCTGGTTTTGGCACGAGACTTTTGTTCCGGAGTTTGTTTGGGCACTTTCTGCTTTTTGTACGTCTTCAAGTCATTCCTGCGCTTGATTCGTTGAATCATTCCGATGCTGGTCCTGAACTTCTTGGCTAGATCGCGAGTAGAGGCAGATTTGTTCCGTTCAATATAATCTACAACTTTTTGGTCCAAATCGGGGTTGCTGGAGCCGGGTTTCCGGCCACTTCTTGGTAAATCCTTGAGGGAGCACTCCTTACCAAACTTTTCGATGATGCGTTTTACACTTGCCGGGTGAACATTTACTCTTTTCGCAATCTGGTTGTAAGTAACACCCTTTTCGGTGCACCAAGTGTGCAGAATTTTCTTTTTAGTCTCAAATTCAATTCGCGACATTTTGAATACAACTTTATCAACGGAAATGAATGAACCGAATAATCATTTTTGACATGTAAACAAAGCAAATGGCGCTTACACGCTAAAAATATATACAGTAGTTTATGCGTAATAACGCATCGAATGTTTATAACTACTTTTCGATACACTCCTTATGTATATTTGTGCTTTCACGTGAGTGTCTCTGTTTACCGATTTTCGGCCCTTCAGAACGGTCACTCAATTTGATCTTGCTATTCATAGAATCTGTATACAAGCCAAGCGTTTGAAGTGGTGATGGTTACCATTTATATATACATGCATTACGACGGAATCCCAGTCACTCAAAAATGACCTCTACAACTTACGCACTCTCGCTTTGGCCGTTGTGTTTTGTTGACTATCTCGATAGGATGTCACTTTTTGGGGGAGGTAGCTCATCAAATCCTCCGGTCCTAGCTATGAGGTACCAGATGGGCCTCCACCGATTGCCTGTTGATCGACCAAATTTGGTAGATGTCTGCATTGAGTTATCTCAAATTGTAATAATCCGTCCACTATATCACAAAATATTGCGATTGGTTCACCCGATCAGGACCAAGCCTCCTTCGGGTGGTGCTGAATCGATGAGCTTGGACATCAATAGATGCAAAATTGCCAGGAGGCATGAAATGCATCTATAGACACTTACTTTTGCAAGGTCTTCCAATCGTGGTTTATGACGGACTAGCGTGGTGTTTTCTTTATATTGTATCATTAGACTATTTTACAACATTGAACTTAATTTATTTTTCTGTCTATTTTTAATTTCAATCTTAGTTCAAATTTAATTTAAATGAGCAATATAAGGCGCCAAAACCTTGGTAAATTCTTGCCAGACTTTTGGTTCAAATGCCAAAAGTCCACCACAGACAAAAGAAGCATATACTAGTCTTTCTAGCATATATGCTCCCAACGACAAAATACAAATTTTCACATTATTTAAATCTGTATGGAAGGTTTTGGAACGGGAGGTCCACGCTTTCTTCCTTCCGAGCGACTCCAGACACTCCCCTTTGGAATCGCTTAATTTCTTGGAGTCCTCTTTGCGGCACATGCTACGCAGTTGGCCTGTTCGGTGAAAAGAAAAATGATGCATTCAAGAATTCGTCATTTTCCAGGATGCTTTCAAGAATTGGCTGCTTCAGTGTGAGATTAGATTAAATTAGATCTATCTCGATTTGTTGCCACTTTAACCTTTTCCATTGACAGTCCGGGTCGTTTCTTGGCACTTTGTTCTCTTATTTACAACCTTTCCGATGAAAATAGTATGACGGCAGGAAAATCCTTTAAGAGCTTCTTGACATGCATTTTGATCATAGTCCATAGTAGTGAATCCTGTAGAACAAACCACCAGGGAACCACATCTTTTTGTTCGCATGTCAAGCTTACTGTTGTTCAAATTAGTATTCGAGATGCACTTCTATCTGAGTACAGGTCCCAATAGAGAGCTTTTGATGCCAGTAGCATTTTTGCATTAGTATGATTGTGTGCGTTTTTTGATTGGGTTGAGGAACGATCTAGGCTTACCTTATTTTATGAGCCTGTAGGCATTACATTTGACACGATAAACATGTATAATGCTTTTCATATGTTATTTGCAGTTCAGTGCAGTGCAGTTCAGTTTTGCACCGGAGGGTGGATTTTTTGTTTCAAACTTTACTCCATTTTATTTCATTCACTCATCTGCCTAGAGCACTTGAGAGTGGAAATACTGGCACATTGAAGAGCTGCACTGAACAATTTTTCAAACAGTCGGCACATTAAGATAATGAGAGATCTGGACAACTTGATAGAAAGTTAATGCTCTTAAGGGCCCACTCGTATCCCCCAGCAATGGTGGTTGAGGAATTTTAATTACCTAATGGAACACAGGCAGGCCCCACAGGTAAGCTGAAGGGGTAAAGGTGGGAAAATCGATATTGCATTAATTTTTCACCACAGCCCAAGGATGCCTCTCCACATCCTGGTAGAAAAATTAAACTTAAAGATTCTCTCTTCTAGGGCGCTTTTCTCGCTTACGGTTTGGTATAGTGGGTAGTAAATTCTTATCAAAAAGCATAAAAATTGAGCGCTTTATTAAGCAAGCATTTTCCCAGCCATTGCCATTGTTGCGGCTAGACTAGGTTGAAGGAGAGGACCACACTCCCGGATAATATTCAGCAACATCCAGCAGGAGCAGCAGCAGCATTGGTCCCGTTCGTGTTGTTGGCGTTGTAGATTTTGGATTGGCTTGGTCGGCAAATGTCTCTTGCTAGAGAGACTCAGCTAGGTCGTAAAGCGGGAGGGAAAATTTGAATTTACGACTGCTTTGCGATACTATCTTGAACTGAAGAGTGGTCTGTAAGAATCGTGATTTGAAATGTTTTGCATGCGTTCCTAAGATGCACATGGTATGAACAACGCGTTGCACATTATTTGAGTAGTCTTCCATATGGGTATTAGTAGTATCGTGAGTTCGATGTTGCTCTGTTGGGTAAGCTCTTTGTGTCTTTCTGAGTCTCTGATTGAATAATTTCATCATAAAAAATAAGTGTCACTTGAAATATCCACCATTTTACATCTAAAGTGCTCAATTTCTCTTATACGCGTTGAAATATTTTCATTCATGAAAAGAATTCATGAATTTATCACGAAAGTACATTGAAGAGAAAAAAAAAATCTTTCGTAAATTATCCTTCGATTCATATTTCGTATTTTTTTTTTTTTTATGTGTCAATTGTTGTATGAGTTTTTTTCGGTGAAGAGCGGTCGGGAATGTTTTAATTTAACAGATAATTTATTTCTTTTTCCCCTTTTTTCTCTCTTAAATTTGATTAATTTCGATGCCACACATATGCCGGAAAACTGAACGGAACTGAAAGTCATTGTTTTGTTTAACATAGACTCCGAAACTACTGAATCGATCAGCGTGAAAATTTGTATGCAGGGGTTTTTGAAGTCATGAAGGTTGTTATGATCATTAAAGATCTCTCCCTTCGTATACAATTAAAGCATAATCTTCTGCATAAATCGAGAACTAATCAAGCAAATGGAACCAAATTCAGCATGTGGGGGTTTTTGGAGGCAATAAATGTGCCTATGATGATTCAAGACCCCTTTCTCCTCTGGAAAGAGGGGGAAGAAGCTCACATACCCAACGTGAGGATTATACAGACTCGGAAACTACTGAACCGATTGGCGTGAAAATTCGTATGTCGGGTTTTTTTACCCTAGGAGCGAAGAAGTCCGTTATCGTGCTACACTTTGTGGCGGCCGGATATGACCGAGTGGCCATATACGAGATCCTGGCACTCTTGAGAAAGGTAGGAACATCGAGCGCAAGCCGGGTTTTGCGTGACCGGAAGGTGTAGTAAGCGCTGAAGCGGAATACAAAAAACAGTAAAAAAGGCCAAAATAGGCACTGTAATGAAGAAACGGAAGTTCATACCGTCCGTGTGGGAAGTGCAAGCGGTCATGCAAAAGCAGCGACTGAAGTTACTAATCAAGAATGCTTTCCCTGTGAAAAGCAACGTGGTTTTGATCATGGATGACGGATGTCAGGACGTACCTGACGCTCAACGGTAGTGACTATCATAGGGACGGTAGAAAGTGCTCTTGAGGCTAACCAACAGTGAGAGGGGGATATCAATGTCAACTGGGAGGTGTACGACACGAAGTGATTACCGGAAGTTGCACTCCATTGAGAAACGCCACCCGAAGGATGTCGTGTTCAAGCCGGATTTGTCCTAAGCACATTACGTGTAGCAGTTGCTGAAGAAGATGGATCGTTTGAAGATCTCAGTCGTCCTCAAGAACGCCAACACCTTAACGTGTCCAGCTTCAAAGAATTGAACATTTCTGTATCACATGTTCACCCTTGGCGTGGCGAAAATCGTAAAGGAACTGATCAATAAGGAAACCATACAGTAGACGAATATATCAAATTCTTTGTTTTTTGACGGCTATGATTACGTTAATTAAGACCTCTACAAACGACCACATTCTATTCCATGTGATACATCTTGATGAAGGCTGCAACTTCCAAAAGGCGCCTTGTATAGTACATCTCCCTGTTCCTTATAAGACACGAAGGAAATTACAGCGGCTGAAACATGCTCTACTCGCTGTTCGACAGCCAGAAGGACCTTTTTCAGCAACTTGGTGTGGCAGATATATTTGACAGCACCAGTCACCTCTTCAAGGCGTACATTATCCGGTTCCCTGCCAGCCGTTAGCGTCCAGTGTCAAATAGGTCTCGTCGTCCATTATGATCACGACGTCACGCTTCACCGGAAAGACATGTAACGTGTAAGGTTCCCCTTACACGTTACTTAAGGGTGAAACCTCCGACTAGCTTCTGAATAAATTCGTGATTACATGTATGTATTTCTATCCGGTCCATCTAATCTAATCGTGCTTCATCGTCCATCTAATCGTATCCGTAACGCACCTAACATCCTATAACTAGCATCCTGACTAAATATCGTTCTTCCTTACTCTAATCAATTTTTCCTACTTACGACGGGCCCATCTTCAGCTACTAGCCTTGCCGCTGGGTGCCCTTGCATCTTCTGCTCACATCTACATTGTTTCATGCTGATTGAGACGTTCCACCCCTCCGTGTGCCACTTCCGGTGGCCGATCCGGCCCTCGCACAACACCAGAGGTTCCGAGCTTGTGGTGTCCGTGCGCCTTGGCCGTCATATCTGCCAGTGCCTGTGAACTGCAGAGCTGCTACGTGTTTCCTTGAGACCGAGAGAGATACTCCGACCAGAGCACGTGGGTTGTGGCGACGGTGTGTTTTTTCGCCTGAACTATGCCGGCCAGCGCTCGTGGCCGCCCTCTGCCGGTGCACTAGATCGAGAATAGATCCAAAAAAAAGGCCTTGTGGCCAAGTAAGGTAAGATGCGGTTCAACTCCTCAGACCTGATGTTGCTCACTTCTAATGAAAGCCTTCCTGGCTTTAATGCAACGTCGTGTCAGCACCACGAACCCTTTTAAATGTGATCTAATTTGTCGTCGTTCGCGATGTGGAGCCGATTTGTCCGGGAGCCAAAACCTTTCTGCACGTGCGCCTGTGCTTAAAAATCGAGGTGGTGCAATCCGAAAGCACGCTACCGATTGATGCTGCAATGCAATGCAATGTATCGCAAGACAAAGCACCATGAACGCGTCTGTTACTTGTTGCTTTTCTCTTTTGTCTGCTTCTCTCCTCAGCGGAAGCTGACGTGGCGATGGCTTTCAGCAGCTCAGTATCACAAGATAATACGGTATACGCTGTTCAAACTCAAGCAGCGCACCCATGCAGCATACCTTCTTTCGTTAAGACTACACTGAGAGCTTTTTCCTTATGATTTTTACATTCAAATACACTTGACACTTCGTTCCAGTGAATTCATTCGCTGTCACCAACGCTACAACAAGCATGATCTGAACGAGTCAGTTCGGTCAATGATGAGCGTATGTAACCATCGGCTCTGGGTCCTCCCTTAGTTCAGTCGGCAAAGGCGCAGCTACATAGCAACACCATGCTGGAGGTGGCTGGGTTCGATTCCCGGTCTGGTCTAGGAATATTTCGTTAAGGAAAATTTCTCGACTCCCTGGGCCTAGGATATGAATGTACTTGCCACACAATCCTACAAATGCAAAAATGGCACATGGCATCGAAAGCTTTCAATTAAAAACTGTGGAAGTCCAGTTAGAACACTAAGTTGAGAGCAAGTAATAAGCTTATTGTGAAAGCAATAAGCTTAAAATCCTGAAAATAAGGGTGGTCAACAAAATTTTGGTATTTTTTCGAGGCCCCTATGCTCAATTACAAACAAGCTCAGAGAGAAAACAGAAAATTATGTGTGAGCTCTCTCAGTCATCGTTTACATTTAAAAAATCAACTTTTTTCGGATGGTGAAAAAAGCTAAGACAGATAATTGCTTTTGATAAGTTTCCCACGGAAGGTTATTAAGCTTACTTGCAAAAACAATTCTACGCCCTTGCGAGCGGCCGTTAACCGGAACATTCGCCATGCCAACGAAAGCATGCGTGTAGGCATGTTTTTGAGTTCTTTCTTCGTTTTATTTATCAACTCCTCCTCATTTTTCGCGACAAAATTGTTGGAGTAGATCTTACGCTTCAGATTGGCCCAGATATTCTCGATGGGACGCAGCTGGGGGATGTTGGGTGGGCTCACCGACTTTGGTACCACATCGATATTCAGCCGCTCAATCTCCTCCAACGACCGCTTCGAGTAGTGGGCCGACGCCAGATCTGGCCAGAACACTGCGTCTTCGCGCTTATCGTATTTCTTGATAAACGACGCAGCCTCCGGCAGGCATTTCGTACTATAAATTTCCCCCTTCACGCCCAGTCCGGAGCGAAAGAAGAGCGGCTTTGACATGCCCTTCTCGCTGATTGTCAACCACAGCAGCACCTTCTTGGAGAACTTGTTGTGTGAAATAAACTTCACCTCGGAGATCACTTCCTTTGGGGGGGAAGTAAAATACGAAGTGCTCAACCAGTCGTTGCTATCCAGGGTGAGATAAGTCCCGTCGTCCATCACCACCACCACGACACGTTTCGCCGGGAAAATTGAGTTGACCATCTTATTCAGTCGCTGCCGCTGCGTCATTGTCTGCAGCTCCGAAACCAGTGGACGGGACCTCTGCTTCCTGACATGTATGTTCATGTTTGCCAGGTACTTTTAATGTAGCCACTTTTACCTCGGTCTTCCTCTTCAGCATCCTTTGGAGCATCTTGTTGCTCAGGGTCGTCGGCCGTCCCGAACCGTGCTTTCTTTGGATGCTCTGATTGTTTTCTAAAATGTAAAAGATGCCGAAACGGGCGTATCCGGCGTCCACAAAGTGCCGCACGATGTTCGTTTTCGACGCGGTGTGGTGCCTTTCTTTGAAGGTGCACACGTCTGTAAGGAGTTGCTTCACTGTTTTTGCCGTCATGGTTAGAGTTCGATTGATAGAGCAGTCAAATTTTGTCTGCTAACTCATGGGTTACTACAGTTGATGCTGCATGAGTAGTTTCGTCAGTGCAAATGTAGGTAAACCCATGAAAAATCGGCCATTTCTGTCAATTTTTTTTAATGCAAACGTTATTTTGTTGATATTTGCTTAGTTTTTCTCAAAATTTCACAAGCGCGTTGTACAGTTCAACGAATTGCACGGAAATCTCGGCAAAAAGTATACGGTACAACATTTAAAAAAGAAAATGTTTCAGACTCGATAGTTTACTATATCCCAAGATCCCCTACTCAACTACTTGCAATCAAGGTATTCGAAGACCAGCCAGAGTTATGAACGCAGCAGGACTTAGTGTTTTTTCTCGTTCCTTCACAACTAGGATTTGCTGAGCCAACGGGATGCCACAAGAAAGTTCAACTGTTCTCACTAAAGTGCGCGAAAAAATTATATCGTAAAAATACTATTTGATTCCAACCATGTTGCAATAGTGTTAATTCAAATCATCAATTGAGGTTTTATATTTAAAAGTGTTGCTGTCAGATGATAGTGCAAACAGTTGTTTGTTTACGCGTCCATGAACAGCTATCGGTTGTAATTCCAACGCGGATCAAATAACGGAAGGAAATATATAAACCGTACATTGTTAAAAATCCAGTCAAGTTGTCATTGTAATGTAAGTATATCATTATTGTTTTGATTATTGTGTTTTGAAGATTGAGTCTAAGTATGTTGATTGTGATAACCTTTTCTCCAAAACAACAGTGAACGCCGCAAAAATGTCGAGAGGAAAACAGCTGTCATTGGACGAGCGAGCAAAAATTACGACTTCGTGAGCGATCAATCCGTACCATTGCTAAGGAAATGAACCGGAATAAAAGCCCTATCGTTAACTACCTCAAAGACCCAGAAAACTATGGAAGACGTAAGTGAACAGGTCGTCCATCTAAAGTGGCCGATAGAGGCAAGAGGGAAATATGGCAATTGGCTGTGGATAAAAATATACATGCAGTTGAAATCAAGGCTCAAATGTCTTCGCCAGTATCTAAAAGGAGAATCCTTCATATGATCAAGCAAAACACCAACATAAGATATCAGCAAAGACAAAAACCACCAAAGCTTCTTCACGACATAAAACTGCAAGGTTGAATTTCGCGGAACGACACAAACTATGGAAGAAGAGTGGGAATCTGTCATATTCTCGGATAAAAAAAACAGTTTGGATTGACCAGATGTATTGGAGGGATACTCGCAGAAACCTGAGACGTGTCATTCCTGAAATTCTCAAGGCTAAAATGAAATTTTCAAACTTTCAGACTAAAATGATAATTTAGAACTCCAGCCAAAAATTTTCATTTGTGACTTGCATTTGGTCTCTAAATTGAAATAAATATGCATGTTATTATCTATCGCATTACTCAAAACTGCTGTCGAAAAATAGTATTATCTCCTGGACTTGCTATGCTTTTAGTAAGGCTTCAGCTCTGCTGCTCTTTTAAGCTCCCTTGACGCAACCACCTTTGGGCAATTATTTCTAAGTGATTCGTTACTATCACATTTTTGAGAGGGTTTCAAAACTTTTAGCTCATCTGTGAACCGTCACTGCCACTGACGGACGCACAATTTTCATCAAATTAAATGAGCTAATTTACATTCAAAAATTCATTGCGTGCCTCACCAACTAGCTGAGCCCCGTTCAACGCTGCTGTGCTAACGCACTATGCGGTACCCTGTAGTACAATATTTCATTTCCATTTGTGCTCTTGTTGGTACTATATATGCTGAGTAGCATTGCAGTGAAACGTGAAAACGTTTATGTGGCAGAAAAAAATAATGGAAAGCTGAGTCTTGCTGTCAACTTCATTCACGAATGAATGCTAGTGCCACTTATTAAGAATAAAAATTTAATTACAACCTGTCCGTTTTCGTATGAGTCAATTTTTATACAACGAATTTTAAAATTATGGTAGCTAAAACCGTATCAAACCGTTTTTAAATTTTGCCTATCAAACTTGTAATGATTTAATTCAGATTGTCAGAACTTAACTTTGGAAATGGAATTAATATTTTGATCCTCTGATTGATGATAGTTTTTGATGAAATTTAAATTTAGTTAGTTTAATAAAATTATTTTAATAAAAACTAATATTTCAACTAATTTGAAACAACGTGATAATCCAACATACGATAAACAAGAAGCTTTGAATGCCAAGATAAAAGTTATTAACACAACTTCCGGGGATAAATTATACCACTTAAGCGAAAATGGTGTCAACGGAAAACTGAACAACAGCCAAGGAGGGAAATGTATCTTAAAACAACATTTTTTTTTCACCATGGGGCAGTTGGCTTTCTCAAAGCGACCGTAATCCGTCGTAAACTTACGCATAATCCGATACATTTTTTCTACCGTTCGGTTGACCCTCTGGACGAAGCACTGTAGAATATTTCTCCCGTCTTTGGAAGGAAATGTCCGGCGCTTTCTTTGTGCTTGTGCTTTTCCACTTCTGTCCACGACGAACTTCGTTCACTCACGCCCACATAACAGCACGAGGGTGACTAAGCTGTTGAAAAATGGGCCAACGATTGAGAGCTGTATCTGAAGACGGTGATCATTGGAGTTTTGAATTATGGAGGTTACTGAAGGAAGAGATGAAAAGGTTTTCCTTATGGGGTTTCCATCCCGTCAATCTTTCCTGTTGTTGTTTATGGGAAATTCACTCTTTTGGAAATAAATTTAATTAATGGGATGTGAGCTTCCTTTAAGACCAAAGAAGCAACATTTAAGGAGTGGATTGAAAGTTTTTCTAGAAGCTTTCGTAGCACATCATCATCAATAAATAAAATCTAGATAATTTACCTGGCCTATGTTGTTTATTGGGTATTGTTACGTCCTTCTCAATTTTGAGCAACGTACCGAGTTGAACGGAAATTCATACAGCACATCAACTTATATATAAATTACGCTGCATGCATTCCCCTCAGTTTCATGGGCCACCCAATAACATTGTTTGAATCGTTGATTTATTTTGATTTTTTAATTTGAACGTATGACATATTCTTTAATTTTTTGATTTTGACTTGCATTTGACTGAAACATGTTTCGTTGAATGCTAAATTAAGTCGAATCAACATTAAACTGAAAGTTTGTTAGTTCTAATCGGTATTTGGTCCCAGCCCAGATAGCATAGCATAGCATAGCACTCTCTGGATTGACTGATGAAGAGACGATGTAAGCGCCAAAAGAGTTGTCTTACTTGTTACTGGCGCTTCATCCATCGTTCTCTTTTATTAACACCTGACCAGGTCCTTATGATCAGCAGGGATGGGAGGTAAGTGTTTTTTTTTATGAACTCAGGGTGTGGGGATGAGGGTGATAACTCCTTGACCCACTAAAAACCCACCCGTACCTCTAGCCTTGCCCCACCCTTCGGAACAACCTTTCAGTATTACTTCGAGGAGGGGGCTATTGTGCGTTGAGCACCCGCTTATGTCTAAATACTTTAGGGCTTTAGTAGTTAGATGATCCCTTTGGACTGCCGATGGTCATTTTGCCACTTGTCCTGTAGCTCTAAGACACTCTGGGAAACCGTCGTTTTTTTACCGCTTCCCAATTGGCGTTGTTCTTGACACATTTTTTGGACGAGATTGTCCAGGATTGCATCCCAACCGCTCACGGCCATCATGCCGTTCCTAGCGTCGTTGAAGCGAGGGCAAACGAAGAACACATGTTCTGCGGTTTCGTCCGCTTCCACTTCCACAGAGGACTCTGCGTGCCCGTAATTTTGCAGATACTGTCTGAAGCAGCCGTGGCTTGACAGAATCTATGTCAAGTGGACGGTAACTTCCACATGACGCTGATCGACCAATACAGGTAGTTCCAGAATTAGTCGATGTGTCCATCGACCTTTGGTGAAAATATTCCATACCCTCTGCCACCTAGCCATTGATGTAACTCTGGTGGTCTTGCGAATACCTCTTGTGCCCCTTTGCTCGAAGCACTCTGTATCCTCTTTTATGATGATGTCAATGGGCATCATCCCCGCTTAAACGCATACCGCGTCGTGACAATGACACATTAGCCACTCTCAGACACATTAGCCTGTGAGTACTCTCGAGCTTACCGAGTTAGCTCTCAGTACCCATGCCGGCCCGCAATACCTCATGATAGACAAGGCGACACTTTCCAGGAGCCTGCGCTTGCTCTATTGTACCACTGAGCTATTCGACATCATGCGAGATAATGCCGATATAGCCATGGAGGATTTCTTGCAGGCGTAGTCGACGTGACTGGTGAATGACAACTTGTCGATTCAATTGTGCAGTAACCTGCACTAATCGTTGCGTGTTGCTCCGATTTTTGGTTGTTAACAACCGTGACCTCAGTCTTATGGTGAGCTAGCTCCAGCTTCCTGGAGCTCATCCATCTCTCCACAATTGCAATGAAGTGCGAGGCCGTTAGCTCAACCTCTTCGATGGATTCACCACAGATCTATAGGGTGATGTCATCTGCAAACCAGACGATATTCACCCCGTTCGGAAATTTAAGCCATATTACCTTACATTAATTGTTATGTTATATATTCTCCGTACGAGGAGTAACGATTATGATGTAGAAGGAGATGTTCGCTCATCACCATGAGGCACCAGAGTGAACAACAATGTTTTTGGCTAGAATGAAAGATATGAAGAGAAAGTTTTGATAGTTCGCATGTGCGGCAGGCTCGGAATATGACAGATGTCTTCAGGAAATTGAGCGAAAAGGGCATGTGACATCTGGTGCCTCATGGTGATAGCGAACATCTCCTTCTACATTACCTTGTCGTTCATTATGTTCCATAGCACCGGGCCCAGCAGCGATCCTTGCGGACGCCTACGGTGATCTGAACACGTTTCTGGCCTACCTATGTATTTTACACAAGTACGCGATTCAGGAAATAACTTCCTAGAATTTTCTACTGGTATGGAGGCGTTGAAGCGAGTCAGCAATAGTCACCGCTGGATTGCTACTTCGGCCGTCTTGGTGACAGACAAAATGACATTCACCGTCGACTTTCCTTTACGAAAGCCAAACTGGTTGTTAGACAGACCACCTATACCTCCGTATATTGTGGCAATCTGTTTAGAATTACCCTTTCGAGCACTTTACCCGTTCTATCCAACAGGCATATAGGTCTATATACCGATGGGTCCCCTGGTGCCTTCCCTGTCTTCGGTAGCAATACTAGAGTCTGGATTTTCCAGGCGTCCGGGAAGATGCCTTCGTCCAGACATCGTTGCATCGCCACCCTGAACATTTCGTTGTGCCAGTAGAAATAGTCTTCTTGATGGCCAGGTACGGTATCCTCAGCAATCCCAATGCAACTCAATTAAGTCACAATCAAGTTACTTCAACTAATTGTGTCAGTTTTGTGCTGATTGGGTATACCTTCAGGTACTGGCGCTTTGTTAATCCTCTACGATTTGCCTTTCACAATGATTTTCTCGATTGTAACGGTCGCTTCGCCCCCTTTGTCCGCGGTGCCATTGTCGTGGGGCAATTCTGCCATCATAGGGGCCTGGGACTCTGGTTATGGCTCGGAAAGAGTCCCCTAATGATGACCTGTAATAGCTCTGGTGATTGCTCGGTTGGAGTTGTCATGCCCTTGTTTTGGCCATTACCATCCGATAGCCGTCACCTCATGGGTTCGCATTTGCTTTCGAACATAGACCTCGAAGCAGACTCGGCCTGCTGGCCTTAAAAGCAGCAGATTGAATTATTCTACCTTCATGATATATTGTTTAGAGAAGGAAACATTCCCTCATCGCCATGAGACTCTGGGAGTGGCCAGTAATTTTTCTAGAACGAAGATATGAAGAGAAAGTGTTGATAGTTCCGTTAGTGTACGGCAGGCTTTGAAAATTGAATAGAAGTAGTTGAACATTGCGCGTAGGGCTATTTGGAGCAATCAAACAGTCTTTTACCAAGCTACCCAAATTTTGGACAGACATGGGGAAGGATATCCCTAACAACAACAAGTCGTATAATAGTGGTCTAATAGTATCGTATATTCCTATATTTTTAATCAAAATCGCAATTAATTGTGGCCTTTGTCAGTATTATGTTTAAGCTAAATCGTAAAGAGTGCCAATTTTCGACTTCTATACGATGTGTCATTTATTTATCGTACTGCGTCACAATCTAAATCAGATATTCATCGCTAACCTTTTAAATCGAATTTGTTATTACATATTCAATCGCATACGATACTAAATCAACTCGTTCATGAAAACAAAGGAATTTGCACGTATAAGGCCTCCACATTTGCACGTATAAGTTACTTACACATATGTTTGTATATCATCAAAAACAACTTTCAATATACGTGCATTTTTGTTGTCTGGTATCCTCTGACTGGCAAAAGAATGCGCTCTGATCGAGTACCAGTACCAGTACCAGTGGCTTGGAATGGTTCTAGTGATTGTATGGGTATAGGTATAAAACGATGAATGGGTATAATTATAAAGCTTTGAGAAGTGCAGCATATTTGAAGGAGATAATTTTCGAGTAAAAGATTTAGTAGCTGCTCCAAAGAGGCCAACGAAAATGTTTGGTTGTATAATGTTAGTGGTTTGTAAGACCTGGTGAAGACCTCAGGGGTCTTTCTATGGTTTTGAAGTCAATCCGTAAAGGAGTGCAGGTGCATAGATTTCTGCCAAAATTCAAAAGTTTTGCAAACGAGAGTGGTGGATATTTCCGCGTCGTTTCAAAGAACGAATCCTAGAAGATGATTCCGCTTGAGACACGGAGGAAGATTTTGAGGATCACACCAGGATAGACTTTTCAGTGCAATGCGTATATATCTACGTTTAGCTGGTTAAATCCTGATGTCCCATGTCAGGTGATAACGAGTCTATATTATTGAAGCGACGTACAAGAAATATGGGAAAACCATATTTTCGATCCCGATCAAGGAACCAAAAGAAAGCACTTGTTTTTTTTAGCCAATTAACTTTTTATTGTAAGACTTACGGGCTGTGGTGAGTGTGTAGAGTGTGGAACGTTGCGGCCGGCCGGTGGTGAGCTGCTAAGGCCCGTGGTCGACGGGCTGGCACTGTCTACGTCGCACAATACGCACGCTGGATTGACGGTTTGCCTGCTGGGTCGTCTGATACCCTGGTCGATCGTTGACTGGATCCGACGCTGGTGGGATGAACGGGATGATAATGGGTTGGGCAAATATGCACTCCGGACTTATGAACTTATTATGCTGGTAATAATGGGTCCTGATGCAACTTTCTTTGTGCTATCAGTGGTACAATTACTTTGTTGTTTGGATTTAATTTCCGTTTTTCCTCACCGTACTAACTTTTTTCCAACTGTACGCTTCGAAGCTCTTGATAAGAAAGAGCTTATCCAACCCCGTGGCCTGTCCCCTCTTTTCATCCCCTTTATCCATTCCATTTCCCACTTTGACGGGTCCAGACTCTCTTCTCTGGCAACTATCTTTAGCTCATTTCTTTGCATAATGTGTGTTTTTTGTATGGGGATGAAGTTTACCAGACCTCAAGGTCTTCCGGTTACAATGCGTCTCCGAATTTCTCTGCTTCAGTTGTTATCCGACTTAACCAATGATCTGAGGTACACAAACTCATCCACCCACTCCACATCCATCCACCAGTTCTGCCTTTGCGAGCTCAATCACGCTCGGTTCCTTCCAGCCTACAGATATGTACTTAGTCTTCGACGCATTTACATTTAATCCAATTTTTCCGCTTCACGTTTCAGCTTGGTGTACTGATCAGCTACCACTTCTGAACGTTCAGCCGACAATTTCCACGTCGTCAGCGAATCAGATGAACTGGCCGGATGTATTGAAATCGTACCCCACATGTTAAAGTCCACACACGTTTAATACCACACCTTGTTGCGCAATGTTGAACAGGAGACAGGAAAGACCTTGTCGAAGTTCTTTGCGTGTTTCAAACGAGTTAGATAACGCACCCAATATCTTCACGTAACACTTGATCATTCTGGACAGTTTTCGGAAAAAAAAGGGTCTCGTCCAAAATCTTTCAAAGCTCTTCACGATCAATAGTGGGAACCCTATTCCAAGAACGGGGTAAACATTAACCCACAACGCTCATTTTTGCATTATGGTGATCCATCTAGTGAAGCAAAAAACTACAAAAATTAGCGTTACTCGTAAACGTTAAAAATTTAACGTTTACCCCGTGCATGGAATCCTGGGGTGCTGAAGCCGTTCCCTAAACTAAGTAAGGGATTTTTTTTTTTTTATTACCAAGATTTTCAGCCCTGGGCAGGTCACCTTCCATCGTAGTCACGCAAACACCTTTTGGGTATTTTCGTAACATGTGCGGGGATGAGATTTGAACGCCCGGTCACCCCCATGTAGGTACTTGATATTCGCGACACTTTTGGTGGATCAGCCGCAATTTAAATATTGGGTCAGTTGTCGATCGACCGTTCACAAAACTTGCAAGAAAACTTCTCACAGCACTCTGGGACAGCACTTTGTAGGCCACGTCGAGAATAGTGATCGCTTGATAGTTCTCTATAATCTAACTATTTATCCTTTTTGTATATTGGCAGACAACTCACTCTTTCCACTCCTTCGTTAGCTGTTCTGTATCCCAGATCCTAACTATCGTCGATGCAGACAAGTCTCCAACTTTTCCGGGTCCATTTTTATAAGTACCGCTCTGATGCCATTCTCTCCAGCTGCCTTGTTATTCTTAAGCTGTTTGATATCTTTAACTTCACTATCGTGGGAGTTGGCACGTCGCTCCACCATACCGATGAAGCCATTACTCCTGCTGTCTTGGCATTCCGCCTCTGCGTCGTTTATGTGTTCATCGTAGTGCTGCTTCCATCTTTCACTCACCTCACGTTCATCCGTCAAGATACCTCCATCTTTATCCCGACACATTTTGGCTCATGGCACGAAGCCTTTAAAGGATGTGTTGAGCTTCTTGCAGAATTTACGCGTGTCTTGAGAACGATACAGCTTTTCTTCGCACTCCAACTTCTCCAGGTGACGCTTCTTATTCCGAAAGAGATGGAGTCTGCTGTCTTCGCTTCTGTCTGTTTGATCTACATTTTGACAAATTGCTCTGCTGCAGCATCAACGCCCACGCCACATTCTTCTCGTGTAGAACCGTTTGACACTCATCGTCGAATCAATCGTTTTGTTCTTTCCACAAACCCTATGCGTTCCGCTGCTTTGTTCAAGGCTGCTTTGACGGTACTCTAGCAGTCCTCAAGAGGGGCTTCGATTAGCTCTCCCTCGTCCGGCAAGCTGCTACGAGGCTTTGCGCGTAATTAGTTGCGACTTCGAGTAGCATCAGTCATTCCAGATTTTCACAACGGAAAGTCTTTGGCGTATTTTGACCATTACCAGATAGTGGTCTGAGTCGATGTTGGCGATGTTGACGTCGATAATATCCGAAAAGTGTCTTCCATCAATCAAAACGTGATCGATTCGTGATTTGGTCTGTTGTTGTGATCTCCAGGTGCACCAATATGGAGTGCTATGCTGCAAGTAGGTACTACGTATGGCCATGTTCTTGGAGGCGGCAAAATCGGATGAGTCTGAGGCCGTTTTCGTTCGTAAGCCGGTGGGCGCTGAATTTTCCTATAACCGGTCTGAATTCCTCCTCCTGGTCAACCTGAGCATTAGATTCCGGCGGTTTTGACGTGATGGTTTG